>JAVXUP010001378.1:0-241225 GCA_033070095.1 Escallonia herrerae
CCACGGCCCTTAAGCCTGTCCCACGGTGCTTGGCGGTCCCCAATCACCATTATTCCTGCTACAGAGGGACCACCAACTCCCTGGCTCACCTTCAAAGCCTGTCCCAAGGGATCATCGTATCCCTCGTGTACATAAAGAGGCTACCACCCCAGATAACCCATTCTCGAGCTGACGCCTGAAGGCTGTCCCGATGCTTGGCGTAAAAAATTCTCGCAGCCAAATGCCAACGCATTAGCCTGTTGGCGAAGCTCCTAGCCCATTGCATCCACCAGATCCTTCCACTCGCTCAACTTCTGGAAGAAGGCGAGCGAGGCATTGACCTACATCCAAAGAGATAATAAATAAGTAACTTCAAACACACACTTAGAATCATCAAAATTAATTAAAATCAATTAAAAGCTCTTGTTGGGAAACTTACCAGATCGTATGCCATACGCTCATCGATCTGACCCCTAGGGTAGTACTTCTCCCAGCGTTCAAACCTTAGTGGGGCTACTCTTTTCTGGGTGATGCGATAGTACCACTCATTGTACTGTTCGATGCTGATCATGGGGTCAGGACTGCTCTACCATAGTTTTTGGCAGATATCCCCAATTTAGGTTATCAAATTATCTATCAAGCCGTGAAAAAGATGTTATTTTATTTGATCAGCTCAAATCAAAGAATTAGTAGATCTGTTCCACCAAAAATGGGAAGTTCTTTTGGGTATTCATTGAAAAGAGATACTTGTTCCCATTAGCTAGAACTTGTTTTAGTTACATATCATAAGGAGCAGCAATTCAAACAGTTAAACCATGAGTAGACACTCATTTAATTAGAAGTAGTGATCCAACTCCAACCTCCGAACTTGGCTACCCAGCATTTACCGGGTTCAAATCCCTCTCTTTTCATTTTTGTTGATGGCTCGTTAGTTTCTTTGTAGGAGAAGTTATCAATTCTGTAAGCAATTATTATTGTATCGGCCCAAAACCTTGCTAATTATCCAACACAATGGCCGCTAGTATGTCCTGCCAAGAACTCTAAACCTCTATTTCGGCTGCTCATAATTCGTGCGCATTCGCCTTGCCAAACCGTCTAACACCCAACCTTCATATCTGGGGCTTCGGCTGGCAACCCTTGCAGGCAATCAAAATGGCGCATTACTTGGTCTAGCAGCTACCACTTTGTGACCTCTAACTGGATCAGGGGTGTGCGCTGAAACTCAGAGAGCATGAAGACGAACAACTCTCCCACCCTTCGTGCCAGACGTCTGTACGGTGCCCAACGCATTTGCCTTGGAGATAGCGAGTCGAACTCCTCTCGATAGTGGGAAATGTTGTGATGGGGGTCGTCTCTCCTCGGGTAGTGGCTCTCTTTCTGACTGTACTCCCAAGCGCATAACCGAGGCCACACATAATCGGTTCCGTCCCTACTCCTGGGTGCGCCGGGAGCAAAGTGTTCATAAGACCACACTTGAGGACAAAGACAAATTATATATAGTATCGTCAAAATTTATTGCTGATTCAACAAAAAAAACCAATAACGTAATCAATATTTATATAACATGCTTGCAATAGTGAGAGAAATGCACATATAGCTTTGGTGTCGGGTCTCGTTGTCTTGTGCAATGCTCGGTACAGGTACGCAAGAGTTGCTGCACCCCAGACATAATCCCCAACCTCCCGAAGGTTACCCAACAATGGTAAATATTTGATGCTGACCGTATTCTTCGATGTCGTTGGGAATAGAATTGCCCCCATCACCCACAAGAGGAAGGCCTGTGTGTACAACACAAGCATCTCATCCGTGTAGTTTTCCGGCAGAACCTTGTAGGTATCTAGCAACCACTTCAACTGGATAGAACCAATGCTAAATTGATTCTTATGTATCAAAGTAAAGAAGTCCCTAGCGGTTCTCTTATTCATTGCTTTTGACGGAGGAGCTATTACTGGCCGCCCTGTCGTTGGTAACCCTAAGATGAACCCTACATCTTCTAGGGTAATTGTCATATCTCCAAGTGGGAAGTGAAACGTATTCATTTCACTTCTCCACCTTTCAACAAGGGCACCTATTAAGTGACGGTCAAGGTGTTGTAGGACCTGCCCATGCGTGAAATAACCCCAAACCCAATTCCAAGCAATAATTTTTTCTGGTATTTGTTCAATTCCACGATTTGAAATTATCAGATACCTCTACTGTGTTGAGAAGTGCTCTTTCCTACGAAATAAATAAAAACAATTTAAGCAAAGCTATCGATGCACAATTGTCGTGAGAATAAAAAAGTTGATAAAATAAGTATCTTACCTCACCATCTCATATGAGCGTACTGATATGGTTTGCTTGGTCGTATAATATGGAGAGATCTTCTGGTCCAGGGTTAAAATCACATTTTTTGCAACTGAAATTATGGAAAAACGAAAGCTTTTATCAAACGCTCACACAATGCATGAGACATATAAGCAAAGCACATGCATAATACATACAACGCTAGCATGGAAGCATAGACACACACACACACGAAATCTGATTTTACGAACGCTAGCACATGAACAAATAATACTAAATTGACAAATGCTAGCACATCATCAATACATAATCAAAACCGTGCATAACTCATCAGAACTCTAGATTATGAACAAATAAAGGATTGGTTTTGTGAACTTACATGATTAATTAGACGATTAAAAGACTTCTTAGGAAGAAATTACGCAGATCTGCTTGCCAACGCAACAGGGAAAATTTGTGAGTAAAAATTACGGAGAAGTTTTTCGAAGTTATGTTTTTGGGTATATATATATGAAACGTCCGCGACTAAATGTAGCGAACAGTGTTTGCCCGTCTGCTACATAATATAGCAGATGTGGTGGATAAGGACAAAGTAACAGTCATAATAGTCGTAACAGTCATGGAGGGTCAAAACTGATGGGACATTGATAGAGTCGTGTCAGTCAAAAAGTTGTCCGCTACACAGTGTAGCGGATGACTTTTTGACTGTCACATGTGAGGACAAAAAGGTTTTCTGCCATACAGTATAGCAGACGAAGGAGGAGGGGCAATATGGTAAAAAGATCCATCCGCTACACTATGTCGCGGACGATTGATAGCTTTTGAAAAAAAAAAAAAGATCTGGGTTGTCCATCCTTTCAGGATGGATGGCTAGATCGCGCTTGCAACTTCTCCTATTTTGCTAGTGCTATCAACGGATCAGCTCCATATATATATATATATATATATATATATAACTTCTCTTGCTTGTTTACAAGCAGTCGGTCCCAAGCCCGGATAAAAGAAGGAGGGCTTACGAAAAAATTATTTCGTGTGTTAATGTTTTCGCACATAAAACATGAATTGAAAATTTTATTTTTATATTCAGGCCCAGGCTCAGTCCTAGCCCGACCTTAAAGTTAGGGCCTAGGGCTTGGGCTGGGACATGGCCTGAATATCCTAGATTTGGGCTCGGCCCGGTTGCCACGGCTCGAAGTCCAGTTGGCCGGTGCTTTCACTCTGGCCCCTGGGCTTGGGCCGATCCAAGCTCGGCCTATTGACACCTCTACTATCACTTAAGTACAGCTTAAGTATCCAACATTTCAAATGCATCAAATCATTACCTAAAGTGACATTTTTGAACCAAATCAGTCATGCCGTTAATGAAAGCTGGATGTTGTTACAAAGTTTCGGGACAAGACTGTCATTATTAAAGAATAATATAAACAGATAGCTCTCTCAAACCCCTTTTTCTCTTCTCTTTCTTCATACACACACATTAACCAGTTAAACCCCTCCCCCCAAAGGCACATAAACATACACTCATGCGCACCATACAAACAATTGCACATGCACACCACACACGTAATTGCACAGACCACACACACGCGCGCGCGCATTTCACAGTTGCACGGTCACAAACCCCCCCTCTCCCGGCACAAGCATGCACACATACACACACACGCACGCGCACGCGCGCGCGCACACATGCACACAGAGTTACACATGCGGGATTTTGTAATAACTCTTTTCACCTACCTCCCATCTCATCCATCTCTCAATCTTCTGATATGATAGATGAAAATGTGAGATAACGTCACAAACCCTTCTTTTTGAGTATCTAATACGAGTATATTATTTGACAAGCAAAAACAAAAAAGACATATTAAAAGAAAATGAGATGAGTTGTAATTTCTCTGGTTCATCCTTTTTTACTTGTTTTGACCTCTCGCATACAGAAGCAATAAACAACTACAAAGACCTAAACGAGACACTTTTTTCCCTATATCCAAGAAAGAGAAGGTAAGTCTCCTTTCTAAGAGAAACATATACTGTAGTTTATTTCTCCCCAACATTGTTTTCACCTCAGCAAACATCATTACCCAGTAATGTTATTCAAATTAGACACTATTCATTTTCGCTCTTTAGATCTTGAAGCGTGTAGTGTGCATAAGTGTATCTGTGTGTGGGCGAGGGGGGGATGTGATATCTTGAAAATACTAAATAATTAATCTAACCATGAATTATATTAACTAAGGGGGCTACTTTTATTAAATAGCATTATGTGGGTGATAATTAAATGTTAGGGAGCTGAATAAAGGGTTAGTGTGGCCTTGGGGGTTAAAATGTAGTTTTGGAAAGTTAGGAGGCAAAAACGTAATTTTGGAAAATATGGTGAACGGGATGCATATTTTTATTAAGTAACATCATTTTGGTGATAATTAAGTTAGGAAGTGAAATGAGGGGTTAGTGTCGCTTTGAGGTCAAAGCGTAATTTTTCTAAACAAGAGGGGTCAGAATGCAATTTTAGAAACTTGAGGGGCCAAAGTGTAAATTTTGGAAGTTACAAAAGGTGTCACAATTTGGGAGAGGTCAGCTGAGTGTTGCCACCTCCTGGTTATATTGAGCTGACTAAGCTTCATGAATAATAAAATATTATGGGGATAAGATCAGTGAAGAGAAAAATTATAAAAAGAATTTTGGGGTGAAAATGTAAATAAAGGAAACTTAAGAACAGCCGAAGAATAGGAACAGGAAGGGGAAAGTAACGGGAAGGAAAAGAGAGAGAGAAAAAGGGAGGAGGAAGAAGGAGGGGAAGGAAAAAAAAAGGGAAGAACCCTAAACCCATAAGGGTATGATCTTGAACCCTAATTGCCAAAAATTGTGGGAATTAGATTGAATTTTGGTTGAACATATATAGTATATATATACATATGTGTTTCGGTGTGTGTGTGTGTGTGTGTGTGTGTGTGTGTATATATATATATATATGGGAGCCGATCCACATCCACTAGTAGATATTATCCACCCAACCGCAATAAATTGTTACGGTTGCTAATCATTTACCCCCTCCCCCCACCCCCCTCATGTCCTTCCCCCCGCCCCCCTCCCCCCCCCCCCAAAAAAAACCCAACCGCAACTAAGAGTTGCGGTTGGCCTCTTATCCATGGCCCCCTTCCCCCTCCCCCCACGTGGTGCCCCCTCCCCCATGGCCCCACCCCTTCCCCCTCCGTGATGCCACGTGGTGTCCTCCCCCTAAAGCTTTGGACGCAAAGTCTTCTGCCATTTTTTTTTCTTTCGCAGCCTTTGACTACTGCTCACTCACGGACTTTTTTTTTCTCTGTCTTCTTTCATCTCTCTCCCTCACTTTTCTCTCTTTATAATCCCTTCTCCCCGAACCCTTTCTTCCACTCTCCATCATCTTTACCGACTGTCTTCTAACTCCATATCTCACCTACATAATCTCCACAACAATACAAACAAAAAATTTTACGCTAGAAGATCGGTAGATTTTTTCGCTAGAAGATCGGTGGATTTTTCTTTAAATATATCAAGTCAAAACAAGTAAGTAATTTGAATTTTCTTATAATTCAATGTTAATTTCAAATTGTTCTTACCAATGGATTGTTTAAATTGTGTTATGCTTAAATTGTTCTTACCATAGTCTAAAATTCGTGTTTTTTGACAGTTTTTCATGAATTTATAAAAAATAGCTAGAGCTACATTTTGCCAAAGTGTAAAAAAGAGACCCTAGTTATTCTTAAAATATCTATATCAGAGAAAAATTTCAGATTTTTCCAAAGACTGGAAAAGGGTTAACTGATACAGGGAACCTTGTAATTTTGCAGTGTAATTTAAAATATCAAACTAGAGCGATTTCGCGCGAAACTTTTATAAGAACCCTAGGATGTTGGGAAGTTCCATTTCCTAGGAATTTGGACCATTCTGAAGTCGTTGGCTATTTTTTGGCCGAAAGCTTTTACGCGTTCGATCCGGACACCAGGTCGGGATTTTTTGGCGAAAAGTTCGTAAAATACTTTTTAGATCAAGAATAAATTCAGGAAGCTTAAAATAGCATTTCAAAGCACTTTTGAGATTTTCTGATGCCAGGGGGCATTTTGGTAAATTGCCACCCCGAGAGGGGTATTTTGGTAATTTTACGGTATTAAGGTTTTCAAAGGACTTTTTAGTCCAGAAGTGTAAGTCAAACACCTGAAAGGTTGTTTTGAAGCTGGTTTGGGGCGTTAGGGCGATAATGAACCCCTGGGGGCATTTCGGTAATTTGCCGCTCATCGGGGGTATTTTGGTAATTGAACATTGTAAAATTTTACGGTCAATGAAGGAAATAAATTTTAACGCCATGTGTGTTCCTAAGGTGCAACACTATGTTTGTTTAATGTGAATACAAAACGTAATTGTCGCTAAAGGTGAAAACTTAATTAGACAGTTTTTCACGAATTTATAAAAAATAACTAGAGCTAGATTTTGCCAAAGTACAAAAAAGAGACCCTAGTTATTTTTAAAAGATCTAGGAATTCGGGCCATTCCGAAGTCGTTGGCTAATTTTTTGGCCGAACGGGCTTTTACGCGCTCGATCCGGACACCGGTTCGGGATTTTTTGGAGAAAAGTCCGTAAAATACTTTTTAGATCAAGAATGAATTCGAGAAGCTTAAAATAGCATTTCAAAGCACTTTTGAGATTTTCTGATGCCAGGGGGCATTTAGGTAAATTGCCAACCCGAGAGGGGTATTTTGGTAATTTTACGGAACGCGAGAGGGGTATTTTGGTAATTTTACGGTGTTAAGTTTTTCAAAGGACTTTTTAGTCCAAAAGTGTAAGTAAAACACCTGAAAGATTGTTTTGAAGCTGGTTTGGGGCGTTAGGGTGATAATAAACCCCCGGGGGCATTTCGATAATTTGTCGCTTACCGGGGGTATTTTGGTGATTGAACATTGTAACACAACTGGAGGAAATAATTTTTATTTTTATTTTATTTAATTCTATGACTTGTTGAGAATGATATACATTTTTATTTTTTAGATTTCAGTATCAATATGGATGCAACTGGAGGAAATACTTTTTGTGAAGGTTCTGATCCACCTTACTTGGGTCAAGTTTTTCAAACACTGGACGAAGTTGAAGCATACTATAGAGCATATTCGAAAACGATAGGTTTCGGTATTAGAATTAAGACGAGTAGAAAACGGGCGAATACAGATCAAATTTGTGGAAGACTATTTGAGTGTCATAGAGGAGCACCGTATGTACCCCCGGTTGTTCAGGTCAGTGACGAAGGGCCAACAAGACAAAGAAAACGGGACACATTTCCGGGTACCGGCTGCAAGGCCCATGTGTATGCAGTACACCGGAGAAATGAAAGCCATTGGGTTGTGACGGGAGTGGAGTTGAGCCATAATCATCAGTTGATGACCCCTAGTAAGATTAGTCAAATTCATCAACACCGAGAAATAAGCGCGGCACACAGACAACTGATATTTACAATGGACGAGGCTAAAATTCCACCTTCTAGAATGATGGGGGTTTTCTCAAGCCAGGTTGGGGGGATTGACAAGTTGAGTTTCAACGAAGTAGACCTTCGAAATGAACTTCGTGTTCAGAGGAGAGAGTCTTTCGGTAAGAGTGATTCTCAAGCTACACTTGATATCTTTAGGCACCTTCAGAGTGAGAATTCTGGCTTTTTCTATAGTCTCCAACTGGATGATGAGAACCGCATTAGTACTATATTTTGGGCGGATGCCCGTTCTAGAGCTGCTTACCAAAATTTTGGGGATGTTGTGACGTTTGACACCACATACCGCACAAATAAGTACTCTATGCCTTTTGCTCCGTTCACCGGGGTGAACCACCACTATCAGTCAATCTTGTTTGGCTTTGCCCTGCTTAGGGATGAGACGGAGGAGTCATTTACGTGGTTATTTGAAACGTGGCTTAAAGCAATGTATCATGTTCCTCCAAAGACCATCATCACCGACCAAGATCTGGCAATGAAAAATGCAATCGCTAAGGTCCTTCCAGATACTCACCATGGCCTGTGCACATGGCACATAAGCAACAAGTATCCCGAACGGCTTCACAATGTATATGCAAACCATCCGACATTCAAGACTGACTTTAATACATGTGTGAAGAAATCATTGACGGTAGACGTGTTCGAGGAGAGGTGGGCCAAGTTAATGGATGACTACTATTTGCACAATCATGAATGGTTACAATCGTTGTATGAGATCAAGACACAGTGGGTCGGTGCCTACACCAAGCAGTTTTTTGCAGCCGGAATGACTACGACCTCGAGAAGCGAAGGTATGAATGCATTCTTTGATGGGTACGTAGGCCATTCTTCTAGTATACAAGAGTTCGTACTAGAGATGCAGAAAGCTCTTGACAGGCAATTTTTCCTTGAGAGAGAAGCCGACGCGGCTACAGTTTACAAAGAAAGAGCCATAGTAGTCTTTTCACCTTTGGAGGCTCATGCGGCTCAAGTCTATACGAAGGAAATGTTTAGACAGTTTCAAGAGGAACTGCTAAAGTCGAATCAATATAGCATGACAAAGTTGCATGAGTATTCCACCAGAGATCTCAAGGTTTATGCGTTGACAAATGTGACGAATTTCGCCAATCCGTGCTCTTCGTCGGCTCCGAGGAGCAGAAGACATTTTACCGTTGCAGTTTGTAAGGACACCGGGTTGGTTAATTGCAACTGTCAACTGTTTGAGCATAAAGGTATACTTTGTCGACACGCGTTGAGGGTTTTTAGCGCCAAGAATGCTCATGAAATCCCTCCACAGTATATCTTGGAACGGTGGACGAAGGAAGCCAATAGAGTCCACGGTCACATTCCTTACGTGCCCAATGTTTCAGTTGATTTCGAGCAATCTGAGACGCTGCGATATAATCACCTTTGTAACATCATGCACGGTTTATCATTGGATGCAGCGTCAACATTCGATGGGTACAGGTATCAAGTTGAAGCAGCCGCACGGGATAAGGCTAACCTTGCACAGTTTAGGGCGGCATTACCAGAAAGAAGAGACAGACCGCTCAATCGAGCTTCACAGCCAGTCATTGACGGCACTAGCCTGCAAGGTGAGGAGGACGACATTTTTGATCCGATTATTTCTCAAACAAAAGGGCGAAAACGAGCAATACGCATGAAGAATCCGATTGAAGAAGCAACGGGTCAAAAAAAATTGCGAAAGTGTGCGTTGTGTAATAAGATGACTGATCATGACAAGAGAAACCATTATAAAGTGTTAGGTATCGAACCTGGCAGTATGGTCGAAGAGGACGATGATGATGATGAGTGTTAGGGTTAATGTTTCAGTTGTATAAATTGAACTTTTATAATGATTAAATTTGTGATTTGGTTTGTGGAATCATAACTTCCGAAAAATTACGTAGTTTTTTTGTCACTTTTTTTTTGCTCATTGCACCTTGGCACGCTAGTTAGCCCATTTGTATCAATTTCGGGAAAAAACGAGACACATTATTTTTTGAGTTTTCCTACGAAGGCCCTGTTCGGGCACACTTTAGGGCCCAATTCATAACTTCCGAAAAATTACGTAGTTTTTTTTGTCACTTTTTTTTTGCTCATTGCACCTTGGGCACGCTAGTTAGCCCATTTGTATCAATTTCGGAAAAAAACGAGACACATTATTTTTTGGGTTTTCCTACGAAGGCCCTGTTCGGGCACACTTTAGGGCCCAATTCATAACTTCCGAAAAATTACGTAGTTTTTTTGTCACTTTTTTTTTGCTCATTGCACCTTGGGCACGCTAGTTAGCCCATTTGTATCAATTTCGGGAAAAAACGAGACACATTATTTTTTGAGTTTTCCTACGAAGGCCCTGTTCGGGCACATTTTATGGCCCAATTTATAACTTCCGAAAAATTACGTAGTTTTTTTTGTCACTTTTTTTTTGCTCATTGCACCTTGGGCACGCTAGTTAGCCCATTTGTATCAATTTCGGGAAAAAACGAGACACATTATTTTTTGAGTTTTCTTACGAATACCCTGTTTGGGCACACTTTAGGGCCCAATTCATAACTTCCGAAAAATTACGTAGTTTTTTTTGTCACTTTTTTTTTGCTCATTGCACCTTGGGCACGCTAGTTAGCCCATTTGTATCAATTTCGGGAAAAAACGAGACACATTATTTTTTGGATTTTCCTACGAAGGCACTGTTCGGGCACACTTTAGGGCCCAATTCATAACTTCCGAAAAATTACGTCGTTTTTTTTGTCACTTTTTTTTTGCTCATTGCACCTTGGGCACGCTAGTTAGCCCATTTGTCCAAAATGCACCAATAGTAATAATAAGGCTAATTCAATTTTCAAAGCTTAATATCCAAAATCCAACAATAGTAATAATAATCCATACGAACGTCTATTACATATCAGGATAATGGTAAGGAAGGCGTCTAGCTACACCCTTTTTCAGCTCCCAGGCTATCCTATATCTAAACGTCAGGGCATCGTTTCGAGACCACGTATCATATTCGAGCACATCCGAGCGAGCTATGTAGTCCATGTACTTGAGGACGTAAATCCCGCAATCATGACTGTTATATTGCTTTGGTCGGTTTTGTATTGTCACGACCGTCCAAGGATCAATCATTGTTTTGCTCGTGATGGCTTCCCCCTTAAAATGTCGGCACGCTAGTGGAATGATAGTAGTCTGCATCCAACAATAAAAAAGGATATCAAGCCTATATAACAAGAAGAATAGACAATGAGCGAAGGTCAAGAAATAAAAACTAACCACCGCATTGATGTACGTGGAGTACACCTGCGCCAGCTGCCGACCAGGTCCGTCTTCCCTTAGGCTATCGTATATGTGGACCACTTTATTCTCTGGAAAAAGAACTAATAGGAAGAAGTGGCTTGCATGAAGAGCAGGTAGCATGATTAGGTTCGCCTCAGCTGCGTGACATTGATAGTCCGCGTTCAAGTAGGAAAGCACGTTTGCAGATGGTCTCCATTCACCCTTGCTTGTCCCTCGCGTCCTCCTCCATTCTGTGAACTCCTTCATGCTATTCACCATGAAGGGGATAACAAAAGAGGCATACATGTTGAGCTTCAAAGTTTGGCAGGTGTTATAATTTAGCTCTCTAACACGGAGCAGATCTATATACGCGTCAATAAGAAAATTTGAAATATCTGTGTTTGGCGCCAACAGTCTTAGATCAGAGTGAGCTAGGAATCCTGAAACTGGAAAGTCTGCTGTAGCGATTGGCTCATGCCCAAAGTAGTGCCGGTCGATCCAATCCCGTTTGGCCGGACTCAATGGCTTCGTCGGTTGTCCTTTATCCGACCGGATGCTTGGGCGCGATGCCTGGATTCCTACTTGGGTCACCTGACTCTGGCGCTGATAGTCGTACGCGTCAGGAGGCAAGCGAGTAGATGGCTCCCACACCTGACTCTGGGGCTGATGGTCGTACGCGTCAGGAGGCAAGCGACTAGACGGCTCCCACACCTGACTCTGGGGCTGATGGTCGTACGCGTCAGGAGGCAAGCGACTAGATGGCTCCCACACCTGACTCTGGGGCTGATGGTCGTACGCGTCAGGAGGCAAGCGACTAGACGGCTCCCACACCTGACTCTGGGGCTGATGGTCGTACGCGTCAGGAGGCAAGCGAGTAGACGGCTCCCACACCTGACTCTGGGGCTGATAGTCGTACGCGTCAGGAGGCAAGCGACTAGACGGCTCCCCTTGGTAACCCCGGTACGCAAGACTAAAGTTTTGAACTTCAGTCTTGTACCTCTCAATGGACCTCTTGAGATTGTCAGGAGCCTGCGCGACAAACCAGTCAAACCCCTCCAGCTGCTTGAACACCTCAGTGCCCTGGTCAACCTAAAAAACATGCATACAAAATATGGCTAATCATTTCAGGCATGGTAGATAAGGTGCGCAAATAAAAATTGAAACAACACTAGCATGACTTACAATGTTCAATGCCCAGAACTGGTCATAGATCTCACGTGGCGCATACGATGTCTTCCTCGCCTGGGAAGGGCGATTCACCCTCGTGCGCGTCACCTTGAGAAACCATTGCAGGTACTCCTCAATGCTGATGCTGTCGGCCTTCAGCGATACAAGGCTATCATATGTTTCTTGCCAGGTATTCCACTGTTGCACCTCGTCGCTCAACAAATTCAAGGCATCAGGCACCTCGAAGTTCGGCCCTCGACCACTCCTGTACGACCGCATGTCTACAGCGGGTTTTGGTATCCCTTGTAGACAGCCAGCTTGCCTCATAGCTCGATCGGGCATCTGAAACTCACATACTTCGAAGTGAATAAGCGGCACCCGAACCAAACCTGCCAGCACGTACGACACCGGAAGTTGCCAACACCACTCATCCAACCGATGCATCACCTTGCTATATGGCTGCCACGTCACCTGGGATGCATTGAGTATCTCTAGTTCCCCCCGATAGAACTTTAGATGGTGGTGCGGGTCTACCCGTCTCCTCCGGTTGGTCGTAGGCCCCCAGGCCCACACCCTAGGCCACGTCTCATCAGAATATTCCCGCGGTTGTGGACGACCCGTGGGTAGCCTCTCGTAAGACCAAACCTGTGAATGCAAACATTATCTGGAATTAGCACATTGATGCACGAATATATTGACACGTCAACCAAGACAATAAATGCTCAAACCTGTAATAGAGTGAGGCAGGCGGCAATGGACTTTGCACTCTTTCTCGATGCTTTGTGCAGTGCTCGATATAGGTGCGCAAGGACAGCTGAACCCCACGAATACGAGTATACCTCCTCAAGATCCTCCAAGAACACCATATACTTCGGATGCACCGTGTTTTTCGAATGCGTCGGAAGTAATATGGCTCCAATAATATACAGAAGGAATGCTTTCGTATACGTCACGAAATCGTGAGGAGTGTATTCATCCGGTAGCACGCCATACTGCTCTCTTAGCCATTTAAGTTTGATGCCGTTCGTTGTAAGAGCTTCCCTCGGAATTCCCGGGAAATACTGCCTAGCCATCTTCGCTATGGATGCAGACGTTTTGCTCGAAGTAATGGGTTTGCCGTGACATGGGATTCCAAGTATAAATCCGACGTCCTCTAATGTAATAGTCATTTCACCAAACCGGAAGTGAAATGAGTTCGTCTCGCTCCTCCATCGTTCAACTAGAGCGGATATAAGGCAATCGTCGTGTCGAGACCAAATCCCGGGATCGGTGAACATAGATAGATTTTGACGGTGTAATAGTTGTATTTGTTCCTCGTTTAGTACCCACTCATCGTGGTGACTTGTGCTTTGAATTGTTTCCAAAACACCCCTATCGACACCGTCAAATACGTGCCTCGCGACGTGGTCATCGTCATCGTATAGGATTGATGTATCATGAGGTCCGGCGTTGAAATCCATATATCTAAGAACAAAATATAATCGTAAACCAACTTAGTATCCATAATATTTACATTCCAAAACTATAAATGGATCTTTAACCTAGCTTACCAACGCATTACCAAAATGCCCACTGGCATCAGAACAATCTCAAACGTGCATTGAAATGCTATTTTAAGCTTCCCAAATTTATTCTTGATCTAAAAAGTATTCTATGGACTTTTCGCCCAAAAATCCCGAACCGGTGTCCTGATTGAGCGCTTAAAAGCCCGTTCGGCCAAAAAAATAGCCAACAACTTCGGAATGACCCAAATTCCTGGGGGATAGAACTTCCCAACATCCTAGGGTTCTCATAAAAGTTTCGCGCTGGCTTGATATTTTAAATTACAGTGCAAAGTTTCAAGGTTCCGCGTATCAGTTAACCCCTTTCCAGTATTTGAAAAACTCTGAAATTTTTCCCTGATATAGATCTTTTAAAAATAACTAGGGTCACTTTTTCGCACTTTGGCAAAATCTAGCTCTAGCTATTTTTTATAAATTCGTGAAAAATCCTAATTTAGACGCCCTAAAAATCGCTAAGGAAAATATTTTTCATCAAATACCGCTACTGGCTGTGCAGCAGGATTTCTTACAATTGACGAGCCATTCCTAACATAAACACAATTAACATTTGGTACAGACAACAGTTATAGCATAAAGTTAATGTTATACAAAGATATACATCAACAGTCAACGCTATCCATTCCTACACATCAGTAGTCAACTTTATACATTTTTACACATTACCCCTCCCTCCGTTTCCTTCTCGCTCTAATCTGGAGAAAATCTATTCCGTTCTTGAGCGAGTACCATGTACCAATACTCCTCATCGAGGAGCATTTCGCGCTGATCCCTCGGCATCGGCCTCGCCGGATGAGTTTCTCGTAACCCATCCTGCATCATCCGAACCACCCTTCTCCCCGCATCAAAGGTATACTCTTCCCTTTTATTCGCTCGTGCCAACTCCTCACGACGACGTCGCTCTAACTTTTCTACCTCCTGCCCCTCCATGGCTCGCATCTCCTTCGCCTGATACACCAGGTGATCCCTTTCCCTCACTACCTCAATATACCTTCGTTTCCAAAAGTTCTCCACATGATGTGTCCGGTATACGGTGTTACCAACCTTCACAAATCCCACCGGCACCTCAGGTTCAGTCTCTTCCTGTTCCTCCTCCCCATCCTCTGGTCCGGACAAATCTATTTCCTCGGGCTCCTCGTCATTTGGCCAGGGGTCCTCCTCGGGATCTTCCTCCTCTTCGTCCCCGGCCATGACGTGCTCATCAATCCATCCAGCTCCAGCCATAAACTCCTGCAAGGCATATGAACTCACATCAGACTTACAACACGGTACAAGTAACTTCAACACCTTTTTGCCCCCGTACACACTTAATATTTATGTCTAGTTTTACGGACTTTTCGCCCAAAAATCCCGAACCGGTGTCCGGATCGAGCGCTTAAAAGCCCGTTCGGCCAAAAAATAGCTAACGACTTCGGAATGGCCCGAAATCCTGGGGGATGGCTTCAAAACAACCTTTCAGGTGTTTGACTTACACTTCTGGACTAAAAAGTCCTTTGAAAAACTTAACACCGTAAAATTACCAAAATACCCCTCTCGGGGTGGCAAATTACCAAAATGCCCCTGGCATCAGAACGATCTCAAAAGTGCATTGAAATGCTATTTTAAGCTTCCCGAATTCATTCTTGATCTAAAAAGTATTCTACGGACTTTTCGCCCAAAAATCCCGAACCGGTGTCCGGATCGAGCGCTTAAAAGCCCGTTCGGCCAAAAAAATAGCTAACGACTTCGGAATGGCCCGAAATCCTGGGGGATGGAACTTCCCAACATCCTAGGGTTCTCATAAAAGTTTCGAGCGAAATCGCGCTGGCTTGATATTTTAAATTACAGTGCAAAGTTTCAAGGTTCCGCGTATCAGTTAACCCCTTTCCAGTATTTGAAAAACTCTGACATTTTTCCCTGATATAGATCTTTTAAAAATAACTAGGGTCTCTTTTTCGTACTTTGGCAAAATCTAGCTCTAGCTATTTTTTATAAATTTGTGAAAAATCCTCATTTAGATGCCCTAAAAAATCGCTATTTTGGAATCTATAAATGTAATACCGCTCATCCGATCTCGGATTGATCTGATTTTTGTTTCCTTCAATTTGTATTTTTTGTTATCTTTGATTTGTGTCTACAATGACTATTTTTGAACTTTGAAATTAATATTGAATTGAATTACAGGAAAACCCAAAAAATACTTACTTGTTTTGACTTGATATATTTAAAAAAAAATCTACCGATCTTCTAGCGGTTATCCACCGAGCTTCTAGCGTAAAGACGATGGAGAGTGGAAGAAAAGTGGAAGAAAGGGTTCGGGGGAGGAGAGTTTATAAAGTGGAAAAAAAATCCGTGAGTGACCACGTGGCATCACGGGAGGGGGAAGGGGGGGCCATGGGGGGCATCACGAGGGGGGGCGGACACCACTTGGGGTGGGGGTGGGGGACCGCAACAAACAAGGGAGGGGGAAGGGGGGCCATGTGGGGCATCACGGGGGGGGGGGGACACCTTGGGGGGGGGGGACCGCAACAATTTGTTGCGGTTGGCATGCCAACCGCAACAAAGTGTTGCGGTTGGGCATGGTGGGGGGGACGGGGCCACGTGGCGGGGGGAGGGGATGCCACGTGGCGGGGAGAGAGGGGGACGGGGACACGTGGCGGGGGAAGGGGACCGGGGGAAGGGGCCAACCGCAACACTTTGTTGCCGTTGGGGGCATAGGGGGGGCCATGGGTGAGGGGAGGACGAGGGGCCATGGGGGGAAAGGGAGGCCACGTGGCGGCCGAGGGGAGGACGGGGGAAGGGGGCCATGGGGGAAGGGGGAGGCCACGTGGCTGCCGAGGGGGACACCACGTGGGTGAAGGGGGCCAACCGCAACTCTTTGTTGCGGTTTGGCAGGGGGTGGGGGGTGGGGGAGACGGGGGGAAGGGGGAGGGGGGGCCAAGGGGGAAGGGGGAGGGGGTCCATGTGAGGCGCAACCACAACACTTTGTTGCGGTTGTGTATTTACAATCAAAAATACCAACCGCTACTCTTTGTAGCGGTTTGGTGGAGAAATTTTATTTCTCCACTAGTGGGTGTGGATCGGCTCCCTATATATATATATATATATATATATATATATATATATATATATATATATATATATATATATATATATATATATATATATATATATATACACACACATATAGGGGGCCGATATAGATCGACCGATAGATAATATCCACCGAACCGCAACAAGGAGTTGCGGTTCTCTGTGCTTGCGGCCCCACCCCCACCCCCGAACTGTTTTCTTTGTCCTTTCCCTGTCCTTTCCCTCTTTTCCTTTCCTTTTTTCTTTTTCCTTTTTTCTTTTTGTCCTTTCTTTTCCTTTTTTCTTTTCCTTTTTTCTTTTCCTTTTTTGTCCTTCCTATTTTCTTTTTGTCCTTTCCCTATTTCTTTTCCTTTTTTGTCCATCATTTTTTGTTTTCTTCCCCACCCCCGAACCTCAACTTCTTGTTGCGTTTCTCTGTCCTTCCTCTTTTTCTTCCTGGCCCCACCCCCTGGCCCCCCACCCCCACCCCCGGTTCCTTTTTTGTTTTATTTTGAGTGTCCTTTTTTGTTTTTTTATTTATTTTCGTGTCCTTTTTTTTGTCTCCTTGTGCGTGGGTGGTTGCAGAGTTTCTTCACAGCCTTTGACTTGGCCATTTTTTTTCTTTCTTCACAGCCTTTGACTTTGACTCTGCCATTTTTTTTTCTTTCTTCACACCTTTGACTAACTACTGCTCACTCATGAACATAATTTTTCTCTGTCTTCTTTCTTCTCTCTTCCTCACTTTTCTCTCTTTAAAATCCCTTCTCCCCGAACCCTTTCTTCCACTCTCTTCATTCTCCATATCTCACCTGCATAATCTCCACAACAATACCAAAAAAAAAAATTTACACTAGAAGATCGGTGGATAACCGCTAGAAGATGGGTGAATTTTTCTTTAAATATATCAAGTTAAAACAAGTAAGTATTTTGAATTTTCTTATAATTCAATGTTAATTTCAAATTGTTCTTATCAATTGATTGTTTAAATTGTCTTATAATTCAATGTTAATTTCAAATTATTCTTACCAATTGATTGTTTAAATTGTGTTACGCTTAAATTGTTCTTACCATAGTCTAAAATTCGTGTTTAGGGCGTCAAAATTACGTTTTTACAAATCGGGGTATTACATTCGAAAGATTCCAAAATAGCGATTTTTTAGGGCGTCAAAATTAGAATTTTTTTGAAATTTATAAAAAATAGCTAGAGCTAGATTTTGCCAAAGTACAAAACAGATACCCTAGTTATTTTTAAAAGATCTGTATCAGGTAAAAATTTCATATTTTTCCAAAGACTGGAAAGGGGTTAACTGATACGCGCAACCTTGTAACTTTGCAGTGTAATTTAAAATATCAAGTTAGCGAGATTTCGCGCGAAACTTTTATGAGAACCCTAGGATGTTGGGAAGTTCCATTTCCTTAGAATTCGGCCATTCCGAAACCGTTAGCTATTTTTTTGGCCGAACGGACTTTTAAGCGCTCGATCCGGACACCGGTTCTGGATTTTTGGGCGAAACTTTTGTAAAATACTTTTTAGATCAAGAATGATTTCAGAAAGCTTAAAATCCCATTTCAAAGCACTTTCGAGATTTTTTTAAGCCAGGGGGCATTTTGGTAATTTGCCACCCCGAGAGGGGTATTTTGGTAATTTTTGCGATAAAGTTTTTCAACGGACTTTTTAGTCCAGAAATGTAATTAAAACACCTGAAATGTTGTTTTGAAGCTGATTGCGGGGCGTAATTGTCGCTAAAGGTGAAAACTTAATTAGACAGTTTTTCACGAATTTATAAAACATAGCTAGAGCTAGATTTTTCCAGAGTACAAAAAAGAGACCCTAGTTATTTTTAACATATCTGTATCAGGGAAAATTTTCAAATTTTTCCAAAGACTGGAAAGGGGTTAACTGATACGCGCAACCGTGTAACTTTGTATTGTAATTTAAAATATCAAGCTAGTGCGATTTCGCGCAAAACTTTTATGAGAACCCTAGGATGTTGGGAAGTTCCATTTCCCAGGAATTCGGGCCATTCCGAAGCCGTTAGCTATTGTTTTGGCCTAACGACCTTTTAAGCGCTCGATCCGAACACCGGTTCGGGATTTTTGACGAAACTTTTGTAAAATACTTTTTAGATCAAGAATGATTTCAGGAAGCTTAAAATCGGCGTTAGGGTGATAATGAATCCCCAGGGGCATTTCGGTAATTTGTCGCTCATCGAGGGCTATTTTGGTAATTTTTCGTTATATAAATTTTCCGAATGACTTTTAAATAATTTTTATTTTTCTTTTATTTAATTCTATGACTTGTTGAGAATGATATAATTTTTATTTTTTAGATTTCAGTATAAATATGGATGCAACTGGAGGAAATAATTTTTGTGAAGATTCTGATCCACCTTACTTGGGTCAAGTTTTTCAAAGACTGGACGAAGTTGAAGCATACTATAGAGCATATTCGAAAACGATAGGTTTCGGTATTAGAATTAAGACGACTAGAAAACGGGCGAATACAGATCAAATTTGTGGAAGACTATTTGAGTGTCATAGAGGAGCACCGCATGTACCCCCGTTGTTCGGATCAGTGACGAAGGGCCATCAAGACAACGAAAACGGGACACATTTCCGGGTACCGGCTGCAAGGCCCATGTGTATGCAGTACACCGGAAAAATGAAAACCAATGGGTTGTGACGGGAGTGGATTTGAGCCATAATCATCAGTTGATGACCCCTAGTAAGATTGGTCAAATTCATCAGCACCGACAAATAAGCGCGGCACACAGGGAACTGATATTTACAATGGCCGAGGCTAAAATTCCACCTTCTAGAATGATGGGGGTTCTCTCAAGCCAGGCTGGGGGGATTGACAAGTTGAGTTTCAACGAAGTTGACCTTCGAAATGAACTTCATGTTCAGAGGAGAGAGTCTTTCGGTAAGAGTGATTCTCAAGCTACACTTGATCTCTTCAGGAGCCTTCAGAGTGAGAATTCTGGCTTTTTCTACAGTCTCCAACTGGATGATGAGAACCACATTAGTACTATATTTTGGGCGGATGCCCGTTCTAGAGCTGCTTACCAAAATTTTGGGGATGTTGTGACGTTTGACACCACATACCGCACAAATAAGTACTCTATGCCTTTTGCTCCGTTCACCGGGGTGAACCACCACTATCAGTCAATCTTGTTTGGCTTTGCCCTGCTTAGGGATGAGACGGAGGAGTCATTTACGTGGTTATTTGAAACGTGGCTTAAAGCAATGTATCATATTCCTCCAAAGACCATCATCACCGACCAAGATCTGGCAATGAAAAATGCAATCGCTAAGGTCCTTCCAGATACTCACCATGGCCTGTGCACATGGCACATAAGCAACAAATATCCTGAACGGCTTCACAATGTATATGCAAACCATCCGACATTCAAGACTGACTTTAATACATGTGTGAAGAAATCGTTGACGGTAGACGTGTTCGAGGAGAGGTGGGCCAAGTTAATGGATGACTACTCTTTGCACAATCATGAATGGTTACAATCGTTGTATGAGATCAAGACACAGTGGGTCGGTGCCTACACGAAGAAGTTTTTTGCAGCCGGAATGACTACGACCTCGAGAAGCGAAAGTATGAATTCATTCTTTGATGGGTACGTAGGCCAGTCTTCTAGTATAACAGAGTTCGTACTAGAGATGCAGAAAGTCCTTGACAGGCAATTTTACCTTGAGAGAGAAGCCGACGCGGCTACAGTTTACAGAGAAAGAGCCATATTAGTTTTTTCACCTTTGGAGGCTCATGCGGCTCAAGTCTATACCAAGGAAATGTTTAGACAGTTTCAAGAGGAACTACTAAAGTCGAATCAATATAGCATGACAAAGTTGCACGAGTATTCCACCAGGGACCTCAAGGTTTATGCTTTGACAAATGTGACGAATTTCGCCAATCCGTGCTCTTCGTCGGCTCCGAGGAAAAGAAGACATTTTACCGTAGCAGTTTGTATGGACACCGGGTTTGTTAATTGCAACTGTCAAATGTTTGAGCATAAAGGTATACTTTGTCGACACGCATTGAGGGTTTTTAGCGCCAAGAATGCTAGTGAAATCCCTCCAGAGTATATCTTGGATCGGTGGACGAAGGAAGCCAATAGAGTCCACGGTCACATTCCTTACGTGCCCAATGTTTCAGTCGATTTCGAGCAATCTGAGACGCTGCGATATAATCACCTTTGTAACATCATGCACGGTTTATCAATGGATGCAGCGTCAACATTTGATGGGTACAGGTATCAAGTTGAAGCAGCCGCACGGGATAAGGCTAAGCATGCACAGTTTAGGATGGCATTACCAGAAAGACGAGACCCTCAGACGACTCCATCCAGTAGATTCAATCGAGCTTCACAGCCAGTCATTGACAGCACTAGCCTGCAAGGTGAGGAGGACGACATTTTTTATCCAATTATTTCTCAAACAAAAGGGCGAAAACGAGCAATACGTATGAAGAATCCGATTGAAGAAGCAACGGGTCAAAAAAATTTGCGAAAGTGTGCGTTGTGTAATAAGATGACTGATCATGACAAGAGAAATCATTATAAAGTGCTAGGTATCGAACCTGGCAGTATGGTCGAGGAGGACGATGATGAGGAAGAGTGTTAGGATTAATGTTTCAGTTGTATAAATTGAACTTTTATAATGTTTATATTTGTGATTTGGTTTGTGAAACCTTTAATTTGTGATTTGGTTTGTGGATTATTGATATTTTTGGAAGGGCGTATTCGGGCACACTTTAGCGCCCAATGCTTAGCTTGCGCAAAATGTTGTAATTTTTTTTGTCACTTTTTTTTGGCTCGTTGCACCTCAGGCACGCTAGTTAGCCCATTTCTATGAATTTCGGCAAAAAACGAGACAAATTATTTTTTGGGTTTCCTACGACGCTCCTATTCACGCACACTTTAGCGCCCAATTCTTAGCTTGCGAAAGAAGTTATAATTTTTTTGTCACTTTTTTTTCGATCATTGCACCTCAGGCACGCTAGTTAGCCCATTTCTATGAATTTCGACGAAAAATGAGATAAATTATTTTTTGGGTTTTCCTACGACACCCCTATTCGCGCACACTTTAGCGTCCAATTCTTAACTTGCGAAAAAAGTTATAATTTTTTTTGTCACTTTTTTTTCACTCATTGCACCTTAGGCACGCTAGTTAGCCCATTTTTATGAATTTTGGCGAAAAATGAGACAAATTATTTTTTGGGCTTTCCTACGACGCCCCTATTCGCGCACACACTTTAGCGCCAAATTCTTAGCTTGCGAAAAAAGTTATAATTTTTTTTGTCACTTTTTTTTCGCTCATTGCACCTCAGGCACGCTAGTTAGCCCATTTCTATGAATTTCAGCAAAAAATGAGACAAATTATTTTTTTGATTTTTCTACGACGCCCCTATTCGCGCACACTTTAGCGCCCAATTCTGAGCTTGCGAAAAAAGTTATAATTTTTTTGTCACTTTTTTTTCGCTCATTGCACCTCAGGCACGCTAGTTAGCCCATTTCTATGAATTTCAGCGAAAAATGAGACAAATTATTTTTTGAATTTTCCTACGACGCCCCTATTCGCGCACACTTTAGTGCCCAATTCTGAGCTTGCGAAAGAAGTTGTAATTTTTTTTTGTCACTTTTTTTTTGCTCATTGCACCTCAGGCACGCTAGTTAGCCCATTTCTATGAATTTCGGAGAAAAATGAGACAAATTATTTTTTGGGTTTTCCTACGACGCCCCTATTCACGCACACTTTAACGCCCAATGCTTAACTTGCGCAAAATATTGTAATTTTTTTGTCACTTTTTTTGGCTCGTTGCACCTCAGGCACGCTAATTAGTCCATTTCTATGAATTTTGGCGAAAAACAAGACAAATTATTTTTTGGGTTTTCTACGACGCCCCTATTCTCGCACACTTTAGTGCCCAATTCTTAGCTTACGAAAGAAGTTGTAATTTTTTTTGTCACTTTTTTTCGCTCATTGCACCTCAGGCACGCTAGTTAGCCCATTTCTATGAATTTCGGCGAAAAATGAAACAAATTATTTTTTGAGTTTTCGTACGACGCCCCTATTCGCGCACACTTTAGCGCCCAATTCTTAGCTTGCGAAAGAAGTTGTAATTTTTTTGTCACTTTTTTTCGCTAATTGCACCTCAGGCACGCTAGTTAGCCCATTTCTATGAATTTCGGCAAAAAACGAGACAAATTATTTTTTGGATTTTCCTACGATGCCCCTACTCGTGCACACTTTAGCGCCCAATTCTTCGCTTGCGAAAAAAGTTATAATTTTTTTTGTCACTTTTTTTTCGCTCATTGCACCTCAGGCACGCTAGTTAGCCCATTTCTATGAATTTCGGCGAAAAACGAGACAAATTATTTTTTGGGTTTTCCTACGACGCCCCTATTCGCACACACTTTAGGCAGGCTATTTTTTTCACGTTTTTTTTTGCTCATTACACCTTAGGCATGCTAGTTAGCCCATTGTCCAAAATCATTCTAAAGTAATAATAAGGCTAATTCAATTGAAACCTTAATATCCAAAATCCAACAATACTAATAATAATCCATACGAACGTTAACTACATCTCAGGAGAATTGTAAGGAAGGCGTCTAGCTACACCCTTTTTCAGCTCCCAGGCTATCCGATATCTAAACGTCAATGCATCCCTTCAAGACCACGACGTATTTTCGAGCACATCCGAGTGAGCTATGTAGTCCATGTACTTGAGGACGTAAATCCCTCAATCATGACTGTTATATTGCTTTGGTCGGTTTTGTATCATCACGACCGTCCAAGGCTCTATCATTGTTTTGCTCATGATGGCTTCCCCCGTAACATGTCGGCACGCTAGTGGAATGATAGTAGTCTGCATCCAACAATAAGAAAAGTTATCAAGCCTACTTAACAAGAAGAATAGACTATGAGCGAAGCTCAAGAAATATAAACTAACTACCGCATTAATGTACGTGGAGTACATCTCCGCCAGCTGCCCACCAGGTCCGTCTTCCCTTAGGCTATCGTATATGTGGACCGTTTTGTTCACTGGATGGAGAACTAATAGGAAGAAGTGGCACCCGTGAAGACAAGGTATCATGATTAGGTTTGCCTCAGATGCGTGACATTGATCGCTCGAGTTCAATAAGGCAAGCACGTTTGCAGACAGTCACCATGCACCCTTGCTTGTCCCTCGCATCCTCCTCCATGCTGTGAAGTCATTCATGCTATTCACCAAGTGGAGGGCTAGAAAAGAGGGATACATGTTGAGCTTGAGAGTTTGGGAGAGGTTATTACTTAGCTCTCTAACACGGAGCAGATCTATGTAAGCGTCCATGACCCAGTTCGAAATATCTGTGTCCGGCGCCAACAGTCTCATATAAGAGTGAGCCACGATTCCCGCAACAGGAAAGTCAGTTGAATCGACGGGCTCATGCCCGAAGTAGTGCCGGTCGATCCACTCCCGTTTCGCCGGACTTAATGGCTTCGTCGGTTGTCCTTTATCTGACCGGATGCTTGGGCGCGACGCCTGGAATCCTACTTGACTCTGGAACTGAGAGTCGTACGCGTCAGGAGGCAAGCGACTAGACGGCTCCCACACCTGACTCTAGGGTTGAGAGCCGTACGCGTCATGAGGCAAGCGACTAGATGGCTCCCACACCTGACTCTGGGGTAGAGAGTCGTACGCGTCAGGAGGCAAGCGACTAGACGGATCCCCTCGGTAACCCCTGTACGCAACACCAAAGTTGTGAAGATCAGTCTTGTACCTCTCAATGGAGCTCTTGAGACTGTCAGGAGCATGCGCAACGTACCTGTCAAACTGCTCAAGCTGCTTGAACACCTCAGTGCCCTGGTCAACCTAAAAAACATGCATAGATAAATCACTGTCATCATTTCAGGCATGGTCAATAAGGTGCGCAAATAAATATTGAAACAACACTAGGGTGACTTACAATGTTCAATGCCCAGAACTGGTCATAGAACTCACGTGGCGCATACGATGTCTTCGTCGGCTGGGAAGGGCGATTCACCCTCGTGCGCGTCACCTTGAGAAACCATTGTAGGTACTCCTCAAGACTGGTGCCGTCGTGCTTGAGCGATACAAGGCTACCATACGTTTCTTGCCAAGTATTCCACTGTTCACCTCATCGCTCAACAAATTCAAGGCATCAGGCACCTCGAATTTTGGCCCTCGAACACTCCTGTATGGCCGCATGTCTACAGCGGGTTTTGGTATCCCTTGTAGACAGCCAGCTTGCTCATAGCTCGATCGGGCATCTGAAACTCACATACTTCGAAGTGAATAAGCGGCACCCGAACCAAACCTGCCAGCACGTACGATACCGGAAGTTGCCAACACCACTCATCTAATCGATGCATCACCTTGCAATATGGCTGCCACGTCACCTGGGGTGCATCCAGCATATCTAGTTCCCCCCGATAGAACTGTAGATGGTTGTGAGGGTTTACCCGTCTCTTCCGGTTGGTCTAGGCCCCCAGGCCCACACCCTAGGCCACGTCTCATCAGAATATTCCCGCGGTTGTGGACGACCCGTGGGTAGCCTCTCGTAAGACCAATCCTGTGAATGCAAACATTATATGGAATTAGTAATTAATCACGAATATTTTGACACATCAAAACAAGAATATAAATCATCATACCTGTAATAGAGTCAGGCAGGCGGCAATAGACTTGGCATCTACTCTCGTAGCCTTATGCAGTGCTCGATATAGGTGCGCAAGAACAGCTGAACCCCACGAATACGAGTATACCTCCTCAAGATCCTCCAAGAACACCATATACTTCGGATGCACCGTGTTTTTCGAATGCGTCGGAAGTAATATAGCTCCAATAATATACAGAAGGAATGCCTTCGTATATGTCACGAAATCATCATGAGTGTATTCATCCGGTAGCTCGCCGTACTGCTCTCTCAGCCATTTAAGTTTGATGCCGTTTGATGTAAGAGCTTCCTTTGGAATTCCCGGAAAATACTGCTTAGCCATATTCTTTATGGATGCAGACGTTTTGCTCAAAGTAATGGGTTTGCCGTGACATGGGATTCCAAGTATAAATCCGACGTCCTCTAATGTAATCGTCATTTCACCAAACCGGAAGTGAAATGAGTTCGTCTCGCTCCTCCATCGTTCAACTAGAGCGGATATAAGGCAATCGTCGTGTCGAGACCAAATCCCGCAATCGGTGAACATAGATAAATTTTGACGGTGTAATAGTTGTATTTGTTCCTCGTTTAGTACCCACTCTTCGAGGTGACGTGTGCTTTGAATTGTTTCCAAAACACCCCTGTCGACACCGTCAAATACGTGCCTCGCGACGTGGTCATCGTCATCGTATAGGATTGATTTATCATGAGGTCCGGGGTTGAAATTCATATCTCTAAGAACAAAATATAATCGTAAACCAACTTAGCGTCCATAATATTTACATTCCAAAAATATAACTGGATGTTAAACCTAGCTTACCAATGCGTTAGCAATAGTCATTATCTCATTATTTCAATGTATTAAAACAATTCCTCACTTCCCACCACTCCGAACGCTTAATTACTCTACTTCCCTAAAATTTAGAGCCAACGTGGCAATTTACCAATATACCCCCGATGGCCGCTACACCACCAACACCACAAAACTTCTTTAAAACCACTTTTTAAATGTATTACGTCAATTATATACCAAATATTTCCTCAGGGTATTTTAAGGGGTAAAGTTACCAAAACACCCCCAACTTATGCAAAATACCCCCTGACAGCCATCGCCCCAACAAACATCTCAGAAGAACTGTAAAAAATAACTTTCTGGGTGTCTTACACCCTTTCCCGAACTAAAAGTAAGTCGAAAAATTTTACAATGTTAAATTACCAAAATACCCCCGCTGAGCGACAAATTATCGAAATGCCCCTGGGGATTCATTATCACCCTAACGCCCCAATCAGCTTCAAAACAACATTTCAGGTGTTTTAATTACATTTCTGGACTAAGAAGTCCTTTGAAAAACTTTATCGAGAAAATTACCAAAACACCCCTCTCGGGGTGGCAAATTACCAAAATGCCCTTGGCTTCAAAAAATCTCAAAAGTAAAAGTGCTTTAAAATGCTATTTTAAGCTTTCTGAAATCATTCTTGATCTAAAAAGTATTTTACAAAAGTTTCGCCAAAAAATCCCAAATCGGTGTCCGGATCAAGCGCTTAAAAACCCGTTCGGCCAAAAAATAGCTAACGGTTTCGGAATGGCCCGAATTCCTGGGAAATGGAACTTCCCAACATCCTAGGGTTCTCATAAAAGTTTCGCACGAAATCGCTCTAGCTTGATATTTTAAATTACACTACAAAGTTACAAGGTTGTGCTTATCAGTTAACCCCTTTCTAGTCTTTAGAAAAATATGAAAGTTTTACCTGATATAGATCTTTTAAAAATAACTAGGGTCTATTTTTTACACTTTGGCAAAATCTAGCTCTAGCTATTTTTTATAAATTCGTGAAAAATTGTCTAATTAAGTTTTCACCTTTAGCGACAATTACGCCTCGCAATCAGCGTCAAAATAACATTTTAGGTGTTTTAATTACATTTGTGGACTAAGAAGTCCTTTGAAAAACTTTACTGAAAAAATTACCAAAACACCCCTCTCGGGTGGCAAATTACCAAAATGCCCCCTGGCTTCAGAAAATCTCGAAAGTGCTTTAAAATGCTATTTTAAGCTTCTTGAAATCATTCTTGATCTAAAAAGTATTTTACAAAAGTTTCACCAAAAAATCTCGAACCAGTGTCCGGATCGAGCGCTTAAAAGTCCGTTCGGCCAAAAAAATAGCTAACGGTTTCGAAATGGCCCAAATTCCAGGAAAATGGAACTTCATAACATCCTAGGGTTCTCATAAAAGTTTCGCGCGAAATCTCGCTAGCTTGATATTTTAAATTACACTACAAAGTTACAAGGTTGCGCGTATCAGTTAACCCCTTTCCATTCTTTGGAAAAATCTGAAAATTTTCCCTGATAGAGATCTCTAAAAAATACCTAGGGTCTCTTTTTTATACTTTGGCAAAATCTAGCTTTAGCTATTTTTTATAAATTCGCTAAAAACTGTCTAATTAAGTTTTCACCTTTAGCGATAATTACGTTTCGTATTCACATTAAACACACATAACCCAAAAGCTAGTTCAATCCATAATTTTAAACTCTAAAAAACACGAATTTGAGATTATGGTAAGAACAATGTAAGCATAACACAATTTAAACAATCTACTTGTAAGAACAATTATGGTAAGAATAATTTGAAATTAACAATGAATTATAAGAAAATTCGAAATACTTACTTGCTTTAAACTTGATATATTTTAATCTTCTAGCGATTATCCACCGATTTTTGACCGCAACAAGAATATTTTTGTTTATGTTATCGCGAAAATTATGCAGATAATATTTGGAGTACGAAGAAGATGGAAGAAAGAGTTGAGAAAGATGATGTAGAGTGAATGAGAGGGTTCTGTCCAGAAAGAATTGGGGAGAACGGATTATAAAGAGTGAAAAGCAAGGGAAAGAGAAGAAAGAAGACCCGTGAGTCACACGTTTTCTTTCTCTCCTTCTCTGTTGGGCAAGCAGGAGAATCCAAATGTGTGCTGGGGGGCCAACTTTTGCAGGGAGAAGCCAAGTGTTGTTGGGAGGGGGGCTGTTGCTGGGAGGGGGGCAAAGTGTTGTTGGGGGTGGGTGCTATGAAGAAAAAAGTGGAAGGCTGTGAAGAGTTCTCTGCAACCACCACGCACAAGGAGACAAAAAAAGGACACGAAAAGAAATAAAAAAAAACAAAAAATGACACGCAAAATAAAACAAAAAAGGAACCGGGGGTGGGGGTGGGGTGGGGCCAGGAAGAAAAAGAGGAAGGACAGAGAACCGCAAAAAGAAGTTGCGATTGGGGGTGGGGTGGGGCCCACGAAGAAAACAAGGAGAAAAAAGGAACCGCAACTTCTTGTTGCGGTTGGGGGTGGCAAAAAATGAAGGAAGGCAAAAAAAATGAAGGAACAAAAAATGAAGGAAGAAAAGGAACCGCAACAAGAAGTTGCGGTTGGGGGTGGGGCCAAGGGAAGGACAAGGAAAATGAAGGAACAAAAAAATGAAGGAAGAAAAGGAACCGCAACAAGTTGCGGTTGGGAGTGGGGCCAAGGGAAGGACAAGGCAAAAAAGGAAGGAACAGGCAAAAAATGAAGGAACAAAAAATGAAGAAGAAAAGGAACCGCAACAAGAAGTTGCGGTTGGGGGTGGGGGTGGGCCAAGGGAAAGGACAAAAAAGGAAAAGAAAACAGGGAAAGGAGAAAAACAAAAAAGGAAGGACAAAAAGGGAAAAGAAGGAAAGGACAAAAACAAAAAAGGAAGGACAAAAAGGGAAAGGAAAAAACACACATAGAACTGCAACTTCTTGTTGCGGTTCGGGGTGGGAGTGGGGCCATAACACAGAGAACTGCAACTCCTTGTTGCGGTTCGGGGTGGGAGTGGGGCCACAACACAGAGAACCGCAACTCCTTGTTGCGGTTCGGTGGATGTTATCCACCGGTCGATCTGTATCGCCCCCATATATATATATACATATATATATATATATATATATATATATATATATATATATATATATATATATATATATATATATATATATATATATATATATATATATATATATATATATATATATATATATATATATATCGGGGATGGGAAAATTGGATGGATTCTTGTTAAAATTGTGTATGAGAACTTAAAATGAAGAAAGAAGGGAAAATAGTTAGGGTTTCACATTCGGGTGTGTTTAGTGTGTGTTCTTCGGGCTTGAGGTTTGTGTGTGTTTAATTATGTGAAATTGATGTATAAAAATGAGTTTAAGGCATGAATGATTGTATTGTAATGAGTTTAAGTGATCTATGATGGGAATCAATGAGAAATCCATGTGTGAATGTGAGCAGTGCACCCTGGTGTGCGGCTTATTAAAGAAGGAAGAAAGTGTGTGAAACGGAGATGAAATAGTGTGCAGTGATGTGAATAGTAACGGTAAGCATCGCTAAAAATAAAAACGCTGAGAACCCAAGAACGCTGAGAAGTTCCATTTCCTAAGATGTCGGGTCATTCTGAAGTCATTAGTTATTTTTGGCAGAACAAACTTTTAAGTGCTCGGTATGTTCGGGATTTTCAGGCGAAAATTTTTTAAAATACTTTTTAGCTCAAGAATGATTTCAAGAGGCTTAAAATAACATTTTAAAGTACTTTTGAGATTTTTCTGGTGCCGGGAACACTCAGGGGATATTTTGGTAAATTGTGTTCTGGAGAGGGGTATTTTGGTAATTTTTTGGTAAAATTTTTCAAAGGACTTGTTAGTCAAAAAGGGATGTAAAACACAAGGTTGTTTTAAAGTAGATTTGGGGTGTGGGGACGATAGTGAACCCTGAGGGGACATTTAGGTAACTTGCCGCCCAGGGGTTGTTTTGGTAATTTTCCCTTTAAAATTTTCTGAGGGACTATCTGGTCTATAAATGATGTAGTACATCTAAAAAGTAGTTTTAAAGCGGTTTTAGGGTGTTAGTGGTGTAACGACCACAGGGGGATTTTGGTAATTTTGCCACCTTAGCGCTAAATTGTAGGCATGCGCGTTATTAAGCATCTAGAAAGGTGAAAAGTGAGGAACGGTGTTAATATGTCGAAAATGAGAGAATTGTTGTCGCTAAAGCATCGATAAGGCTAGGTTAAGGATCCGATTATAGGATCAGGTTAACTAGTTGTCGTAAAATGTTATGAGCGGTTAAATGGAAAGAGGTAGAATAAATTATGCGTGAATGTTTAAATTATGTCTAAGGAGCAGAATATTATTTGACTAGGTGATGCAGCTCATTGAGATCAGAACTTACGAGTTGCTTCGGCTATAAGCCAATGGGGTAAGGACAATGCAATTCTAATATACTAATTAATTGTTTCGATTAGCATGGTATGTCGATGATGTTTATGTTAAATTCTTATTGTTGTGATTGGACACAAGTAGTCATTGTGACTGGTATTCGTTTATTGAATTATGTTGCTGAGGACTTAAGGTAGAATAAATTTCCTTAGTCTGTCCCGTTGATGAAGTTTGGCAAGAATAATTCATGTTCTAGTATGCCATGATTCGATTCAATTAGCATACCTGACGTTGGTGATGATATTGCATAGAGGTTGTTGTGAGACGTCGGCAATTATTGATAGCTGATATCTCTCCTGTTTGAGAACACTATTGAGGACTTGTGGCATACTTCTCCCGAGTCCGCCCTGTCATTGATGATGATGTTGTAGAGGTCGTTACGTGTTGTTGTGAAATGTTGGCACTTATTGGTAGTCGACATTTTCTTATGTAAGAACATTGTTGAGGGCTTGCGGCAAACTTCTCCCAAGTATGCTCTATTGATGATGTTACGTTGAACTCTTGTTGTTAGATCTGAACACCAATTGATCTTTTGATCAAGAATTCCTTGTTGAGTTGTGTGGTTGAGGACATAAGGTAGAATTAATTTTCCCTTAATCCGCCTCGCTGATGAAGTCTTGTTGCTTGGCTGTAAGATGGTTAGAGAAAGCACTATAGATGAGTTCTCTGCTTGTTGATAGTGTCTCTTTTATTTACTTGAGACTGGGATGAACATCCCGCAAAATGGGACATCGATATGATGAGGATGACCTATGAATTATGATCACTGGCCAAAGAGGATGGATGTCACTCGAGCAGAGTCTGTCGTGTCTAGTCGAGTCCAGTCCAGTCCATCGTGTCCACATGGCATTGCATTTGATTTTATTTTCGTGTTGATGATTTTAATGATTTGTATTTCAATGATGTTTATCTTGCATAGTCGGTCAGTCAGTCAGTTAGTCTTGTCCATAAGGAAGTGGCATGATGTTCTGTTGGGCCTTGAAGCCGCTCAGTCTAACGAAAGAACGTATCGTTTGACAATCATGGTGATGCCGTAAATTTATTGTAACTCTTGATTCATTGCTATCGTTGAGATGATTATTATTCCTCTAAGTCTCTTGAATCATTTGTACATGATACTCCACATGTTGTCTGTATTCAGTCAGGGTTTTTAATGTGATTATAGTCGATAACTCAGCTTAGTGATGTCACTAAGGTTGAGGGTGTCGCAAGTTGGTATCAGAGCCTAGGCAAATGATTCTGTAGACTTTCGAAGTGTCTGATGGAAGGTCTAAGTTGTCGATAAGAGGAGTAGAAGAAGAATCTTGATGAGTTGGCTGAACTAGGAGGAAGGTTAAGATATGTGGGTTGAGGTCGGTTAAGGCATATTTATTCACGACTTTAGCGTTCCTGCAATTGCTGCAGGGAATGGAAGAAAGAGCTGGTTAATCGAGTTTTAGAAGAGTGGTTTGATGATGATAAGATTGTGGTGCCGGATTCTGAAAAGGACCCTGAGGAGAATGTAAATAAAATGGAGTCAGAGTGGAAGGAACCGAATAGAGGTCCTGTAGGAAGTGAATTTAAAGGACCTACAGGGAAGATAGACGAGGTTGAGCACTTTTATTGTGTAAACCGTGAACATAAAGATGAGGAGCTGAGGCTAAGAATGAGTAAAATTTTATTGAGATTTTGGAAGAAAAAGTACTTCCAAGTGATGAGGAAAAAGGATCTAATCGACAAGTCGATTCGAGTCCCAAACAAGCGCTATCAACTAAGCGTTATAGAGTGTGAAAGTTAAATGATGTATCAAATTAGATATTAATGGAGACGATGGATGCCAGTATGCAGATTGTCCAAAAGGTATGGCATATTATTTATGACTGCCTGCCTCATAGGGCTTTATCGGAGGATATGCAACAAAGGATTGAAGCCTGGAATTGTTGAAGGAGCGTTATGGCTTTTCCTAGATTGATGCGTGTACGAGTAGGGGTGGAGTCTGCTTTTGAAATCAGATCTAAAGTTGTGATTGAGAAGGGGAATAATGATTGGGAAACTAGTATTATTTACCTACTATTGTAGAAAACAAATGTTTAGTAATGAAAAACATTAGCTGTTTGAGCGTAAAAGTTAATTTTATTGTGCCCAAGTTTAGAAATTGTGTTACTCTTTCCTCGAAAAGATGAGAGAGGGTTCCCAATCGAGAGTGACCCTTAATAGAAGTGATTGTGGTGAAGGTAGACGACGTAAGTGGAAGGAATAAGTTGGGAGCTGTATTAGCTCAAGAAGACCTTAAGAAAATAGCTAGTGAAACTTCTACAAAAGGTAGTAACAGTTCCAACCGTACAATCGAAGCCCATTGCTAGGACAGTCCCGGTAGGAGGAAGAAAGGAATGTGGATCTCAGAACTTTCAGGATGCCCGCTCGAGTGGATTCTCCTAGGTGGGGAAATAGTTTAGTGTGGACAGCTATGTGAATTGAGAGATGGAGAAAGTAGTTGAGGTAACAACAAGGAGGAAACCATCAAAAAGATGATTTTTGCTAGTCATATGTACAAGAAGAATTTCAAGTTATTGAGAATGGGCAAAAACAAGTTAAGGAGAGTAGCTTATTTGGCCTGCGTGCCCGAAATAGGTGCAGGTAACATGTTGATAATAAGTATGTTTTACTCAAATTGTAGAATAAGTTGGAGACACGTTTATCGTGCTAAACGGAAGGATAGAAAGACGAAAAAGGATGTCAGGGAATTTGGTGAGTTGGCCTATTTGCCCTCGTCACGTGATGACAGAAAAATTTGAAAAGCAAAACAAAATGAGGAGAGTTAGAAAATAATCCTTAAAAAGGCACAGGTAACGAGGTTTTAATGGTGAATTGCTACGGATGTCGTAGAAAAACCGAGCGGTGAAGGCAGGAAGTAAAGAGGTCTGAAAAGCAAGAAGGGAGCAAGGACGAAAATGAGGTAGAATCCAGGATAGAAACTGGAAAGTAGAAAGAAATGTAGGAAGAACAAAGATGAAGAACAGTCCGGACAAAGCTCAGGACAAAGAGGAGAAAAAAATAAAGAATGAGGATGGTGTAACTTGAGGCATGAGGGTACGGACTACGTTAAGGCAATTGCAGAATGCCTTACATATATGAGTAAGCTGTTGAGCTGATGTTTGAGATGAATAAAAAGAGGCTGTTTCAAATGTTAACATCCAGGGTATATTGAACGGAGGTACTCTAAAGGAGGGTGATGGTCATTAAAGTAAGAGAAAAATAGAGGTTTATGAGACTATGCGTTGATTATGGGCAGTTGAATAAGGTGACAGTCGGGAATAAATATTCATTACCTGATGTAGATGGGGAAGCTGAATAAGGTGACAGTCGGGAATAAATATTCACTGCCTGATGTAGATGAAATTTTGGTCAGTTGTAGGGTGCCAAGTGTTTTCCTTTTGATACTGACCATAGAATGAGTCATCACCGGTTAAGAAATAAGGAAGGATGAAGTTGTCAAGATCATTTTTAGAAACAGAGACGGGCACTATGAATTCTTAGTGACGCCATGTGGATTAATTAATGCCCCTGTGGCATCTATAAATTTGAGGAATCAAGTCTTTTGAGAGTACTTGATCATTGTGTCGTCGCCTTGTTGCTGACCTTATGAATGGTACTAAAGGCAAAGAGGAGCCTGCGCAGTGGCAAGTTTGGAAAATTTTAAACAAGCTAAGCTGTATGTCAAATTTGAGGAATGTGAATTTTGACTAGGAAATCTGGATGTATAAGGTTGATGCGAAGTAGGTTAGGAGATTAGGGGAAAGTGGTATGCGAAGCAGGAGTTATTGACAATCTCTCTACGATGCCCTATTGGAGAAAACTAACTGCAATGATTATTACGCCAAGTCAATAAGAATGTAAACAACTCGAAGTCCAAGTTTGAGTAAGGAGAAAAGGAGGTAACAGTCTGTTTCACATAAAAATGTAACCAATGCTTTCTGTTCGAATCAAGGAAGCATAAGGCCAAGACGAAAGGATGTTGAGATCTAACAGAGATTAGAAAATAATGAAAAAGAAATTTTGATTGTGACGAGGATGGTAATTACAATGTGAAGGTCGGATATATGTTCAGCCTAATGATGAATTGAGGAAAGGAATTGTGAAGGGTATTCATAGTTTTAAGTGTTGATTCACTCAGGAGAGATGAAAATGTACCTAAATTACGGCCCGAAGAATTTTGGTGGCTTAGCATGAAGAGGGATGCATAAAAGCTTGTATCTCGATGTTTGACCTGCCAACAGGTAAAAGTGAATCATAAGAAGATCGCCAGATAGTTGCAATTACTCTTTGTACCTGAGTGGAAGTGGGAACACATTACGATGAATTTTAGTGTTAAGGTTACCATGAATAACTAAGAAAATATACGCCTATCTGGGTTGTTGTGACACCCCAAACCTTGTTATTACCTAGTCGCTTAATTTATTTTAAAGCGTGACTTTCATACGCAAGATTTAGCGTAGATTTTTGTGAGCGAAATTTTTTTGGTAACCTTTAACGACAAAGTTTCGCTAAATCATAAGTTATAAATTAAAGATGGCAAATATAAGTGATATTGATCAGGGTACTTAGTGACAATTAGCGTAAGTGATATTTTTAAATACTTAGCATCAACGTGTGTTTATAGCGACAATTTATTTTCTTAGCATCGGTATTCTTTTAGCAACAATTAAATTTCTTTTAGCATTGATGTTCTAAGTAATGACTTTTAGTAACAAATAGTGTAGCGGGGGTTAGTTATAAATATAAATTAGAGACTATGGAATAATTAAAAGATTTTAACAAAAATCTGATATTCTATTTTAGAAAAAAAATGTTAACTCTTTAAATTAGGATAGTGAGGGAACGGAGGAGGAAATTTGGGAGAAAATTAAACATTTCCATAACACATTTTTTGTTACAGAAAGAAAGAGAAGAGCTTCTTTGTGACCTTGTTAGAAAGGGAGAGACTTCGAGAAATAGAGAGAAAGCAGGAGAACAGAGAGAGAGAGAGAGAGAGAGAGAGAGAGAGAAGAGAAGAAATTAGGAATGAATGGGTGCAAATGGGATTCATATCTCATTTACGGTTTCAAATCAGAGAGAGGAAGAAAGAGAGAAACAAAGGGAGAGAAAGAGGGCTTGAAGAAGAGTTTTTCGGCGATCAGGACTAGTTTTCCGGTAAGCCTTCAAACCCCTTTTCCTTTATGTTTATTTAATAAGTTTTAAGGAGCAATTGTCGTGAAGAGGACTGTGTAAGGGGTAGAGTAACCTGTAGTGAGAGAAGGGAACGGCTGAGCAGCCTTGGGCGGCCATGGGTTTGCTGTCTAGTTCATGAATGTAAGAGTAGGCTGGGTTTAGCGATTGAGAGAGAGATAGAGAGAGACCATCGGACTGTCGTAAAGGTTGTTGGTTGACATGGAAAGAAATGGCAGGAAGGAGTCGTTAGATGGAATACGGTTGTGAGAGAGAAAAGGCTGCCATGGATTGTGTGAATTATGAGTGTATGTGGTGGTTACGGCAGCCATGGGCTGCCGTGTGTTGCAGGGTATGGTGTATGCATGGGACAAGGGTTACGATTGTAGGTTTGTGAGAATAAAGGTGTGGGTATATGAGTTTGTGTAAGAAGGTACAAGGTTGTAATGCGTATGAATATGTGTGTACTGTGGGTTGTATGCTTGAATTGTGTGTTTAGTTTATGTTTTTGTGCATGGAGTAGAAGAACACCACTGCCGTGAGGCTGTGGGTTCAAGGGAATTCTGCCATGAGGCAGTGGAGGGGAGTGAGTTAGTGTGTGGGTGTGTTTGTGTGTGCTGTGTGCATGTGTGTGTGTGTGTATATGTGTGCGTGCATGTACGTGGTTGTGTGCCCAGGAGTGTGTGCGTGTGTGTGAGTGAAAGTATATATGGGTGTGTGTGTGTGTGTGTGTGTTACATGCCTACAATTGGGTGCCTGTGCATGCTATATAGAGTATGTGTGTGTATATTGGACAAGAAAAAGAACCCGCTACCTATGGGGATTTTTTTTTGTGTGTGTGTGCTTGGGTGTGATGTGTGGAAGGGTGTGTGTGTATGACTGGTGTGTGTAATGTATGTATATGTGTATGTGTCTTGTGAATGTAACAACTGTGTGGGTGTGAGTTTCGTGGGTGTATGAGTGCAATAGTCTGCGAGCGCAATGAACATGGGGAAGAAGAAGAATGTGAACTGGGTTTTTTCGGGTCACAGTAGGTTGTGTAGTAGGTGTAACAGGTTTGTGTTAGGTACATCGCGCGATTTGAATACCGTACAGTAATCGTTAGCATGTGAAATTTTAAATTATAATACCTGAAGCTATATTAGAATTTCTGGTAAAAATTTATAATATTCTAAAATCATATGTATTTTAGTATTTTCTATAAGTTAGAATTGCAAAATTCATTTGAAGCCTTCAAACTCATGAAAATGTTCTAAAAAAATTAGGATAATGATTTTATGGTATAATAAGTCCCAGTTTAAGTTTGGTAATTTAGAGTTTATTTGCTTTCGTGTCCGTATCGCATTGATATTAGCAAAACAAAAATTTAAAAATAGTTTTGATGTTTTTTAAATTTTGATTTTAATTTTATAATTTATATATATATATGTATATATTTTAAAGTTCTTACAAAAATTATGAGACTTTATTTTCAACTAGAAGCAATTTTGGCAATTTATGGGTTTTTGGTGTATTTAAAGAAATTATTTCTAATTTGAAAATATTCAAAATTTCAGAAAATTCATATATTTTGACTTTTTATAATGTTTTAAGCTATAAAAGTGTTTTATTATAATTTACTATGAATTTGGGATATCGTTACGCATTATGGAGCATACAGGGTTTTCGGTTATTTTGGCCGTGTCCGAGTTTCGCTTCGAGTCACGCGATTTTGGGGTTAGAAGTAAGCATGTGGTGGGTAGTTGATATTAGGTTTATAGTATTGTAGTATATATTATGTTCTAATAAATGGATTGCCAATTTATGTTAATTCAAAGATTTTTGGATCGATGTTGATTAGCTTTGCGTAGCTTTGACTGAGGTAAGGAATTCTAGCTATCTGAACCCTACTTCATCATTCTGATTTAAAATGTTTTATTATGACAGCTTTATGAATTACATTGATTCAATTTTATGTTTGATACAAAAGATGTTTTGAATCTGTCCATTGAAACCCTAAGTTGAGCCTGATAGCGATCGTTTGGAATTCGTTATTCTCATCTGTTTATTTAAATTCAATTATTGTAAAACAGTTTGAATTGTTTTTAAATTCCTTGAATATAGACATGAGTTAGTACACCTGGTAGTTATAAGGATGGTCTATATTGTTGGAGTTATAAGGATGGTCTGTTGGTTGGGTTAAACTAGTACCCAGATGGACTAGTCAGTGTACATATGCATATGTAAAGCGTATCGAGCACTCCCGGGGTGGCTTTGCTATAGCGTACTACTCATGTTCAATGTCTCTTGTTTCTGTTTTTTGTTGCACCCATAATTACTAAAGGCGCAGGCGCACCTAAGGCTCAAAAGGTCCCTGGAGCCTAGGCGCATGGCGCAGGCGCGCGCCTTTTCAAAGCAAGGCGCAATATTAAAATATATGAAAATAAATAAATAAAAGTGCATTAAATAAAAAAATTTAAGTAAAAAAAATTTAGAACATGACAATTAACAAACTTCTAAACATTAGAGAAAGTTTCAAATACCAACATTCTAATTTAACAAGCTTCCAACAATAAAAATAAATTCTGCTTTTAAAAATTAGATCGATCTCAATGGGAATGGGCATAATATAGGGACTAAAAATTCAAATCTTTTCTCAAGATTGAGCTTTGGCCTTATGAATAATATAAAGTGAAGCTAACAAATCAGTTAGGTCTCTTAATTTAGCCATGTGTACTCTGTCTTCAACAGCTTTCACATAAAGGTTAACGTAGTTGGTGAGCAATTAGCGATAAAAAGTGTTTTATCGCTAACAAATTAGTTAGGTTTTATATTTTAGTCTTAAAAAAAGTGTTTTGACTTGGTAAAGACAAAAAGGGTAAAATACTAAAAGAGAAATCAACGGTCCACGTGAAGACAAGAAGCCAAATCGAACGGTTACACATCGTGCGCCTCCCGCCCCGCTATGCGCCTAGTGCCTGAGTGCCTGGGCGCACAAGGCGCACGCCTTATTGAAGGCGCTGCGCCTAGGCCTAGGCGAGGCGCGCTTTGTGCGCCTAGCTACGCCTTGCGCCTAGGTGCGCCTTTAATAACACTGGTTGCACCTGAATTGTTTTGAAAAAAAATATTGAATTAAGGGATTGAGTTGATACCCGTCCCTATATTTATATCAAATTGCTATGAATTCATCAAAAAAAAAAATCCCTCGAAAAGAAGTTATTTGACTTGAATTTAAAATCATTTGTATTGTTCGTCTATATTGAAATGTTGTGTTTTACTTGAAAATACTCTTAAAAATTTTCGTTGACTTTATATGAAAAACTCGTCCAAATCGTTTTGTTGATTAAATCTTTGATCAACCTTATTGGGTTCTCGAAAGCTCACTCTCCTTTGACTTCCTTTCCGCAGGTGATAAGCAGCTTTAAGTTGCCCGAATAAGGATTAGAGCCGAGCGAGCAAAAGAAAAGGAATTTAATTTTGATATTGATTGTTAGAACCCCTTGAGGGAAATGATTATTATTTAAGAATTTTTTTTAGACTTAGTTTGATGTATCATTTATGACAGTCTATTGAGAATATGGTTTGGTTAAAGGTTTAGCTGTTCTGATGATGACTGACCATTTGGTTATGAGGTTATCATTATCTTAGTGTCATTGATCGATTGAGTGTTAACGTTCTGAAAAATTTCAGGATGTTACAGTTGTAGTGGATAGGTTGACTAAGACGACCCGATTTATCCTAATCCGGGAAGAATATTCTTCTGAACGACTTGACCGAACTTATATTAAGCGAGTGGTTAGTCGTTATGGAGTTCTAGTAACTATTGTGTCTGGCAGAGATACAATGTTCGTCTCTAGAATCTGGAAAATTTTTCAAGAAGAAGTGGAAACAAAGTTGACCATGAGGACGGCCTTTTACCTCAGACGGGTGGCCAATCAGGACGTACGACATAAATATTGGAAGAGTGTTCGAGGCCTGCATTAATTATTTTGGCAGAGCATGGGGTAAACAGTTACCATTAGTCAAATTTTCTTATAACAATGGTTATCAGTCGAGCAAATTATGAAGTGTGGTATGGCTGCAGATGTCGTACGCCTAATTGTTGGATCATAATTGGGGAATGAAGACTGTTTCACACAAAATGTGCAAAGAAATAAAAAATAAGGTGACCGTTATTTGAGAAAGAAATGGCAAAGGGCGTTGGAGTTTGAAGTAGGTGACCTAGAAATTTTATAAATGTCACCGTGGAAAGGAATCATGTGATTCAAAGAGTGGAGAAAGTTAAGTTTGAGGTTCATCGGAACGTTTAAAATCCTGTCTAGAATTAAGAAGATAGCATACAGGCTTAATCCAGGTCCAGGATTGAGTTGATTACATGACGTGTATCACGTGCCAATGTTGAGGAGATATGATCCTGATCCTATGCATGGGATCCAGCTAGAACAGGTTGAAATTCGAGATAATATCTTGTACTAGGAGGCACTGATGAAGATGGTTGATAGAAAGGAACATGTTTTATGCCGGCGGTCAAAGTTGTTTGGGAAAAATCGTGCGGTAGAGGAAGTCACTTTGAAACCCAAGGCGCTAATGCGGTAATAATATCCGCATCTAGTTGTAGACTGAGGTTTGTCCTTGTTTCGAGGACGAAATCTATTTAAGGGGGGAGGATGTGATATCCTGAAAAACTAATTAATTAATCTAACCATGAATTAAATTAATTAAGGTGGGGCTACTCTTATTAAGTAGCCTTATGTGGGTGATAATTAAGTGTTAGAGAGCTAAATAAGGGGTTAGTGTGGCCTTGGGGATTAAAATGTAATTTTGAAAAGTTAGGGGAACAAAAATGAAATTTTGGAAAATATGGTGAACGGGATGCATTTTTTATTAAGTAGCATCATTTTGTTGATAATTAGGTGTTAGGAAGTAAAATGAGGGGTTAGTGTGGGATTGGGGTCAAAGCATAATTTTTCTAAACTAGATGGGTCAAAATGCAATGTTGGAAACTTGAGGGGCCAAAGTGTAAAATTTGAAAGGTGTAAAAGGTGTCACAATTTGGGAGAGGTCAGCCGAGTGTTGCCACCTCCTGGTTACATTGAGCTGACTAAGTTTCATGAATAATAAAATATTGTGGGGATAAGATTAATGAAGAGAAAAATTATAAAAAGAATTTTGGGGTGAAAAATGGAGATAAAGGAAACTTAAGAACATTCGAAGAATAGGAATAGGAAGGGGAAAGCAACAGGAAAGAAAAGAGAATGAAAAAAAAGGGTGGAAGAAGAAGGAGGGGAAGGAAAAAAAAGGGAAGAATCCTAATCCCATCAGGATATGATCTTGAACCCTAAGTGTGAAAAATTGTGGGAATTGGATTGAATTTTGGTTGAACATATGTAGTGTGTGTGTGTGTGTGTGATATATGTGTTTTGGTGGGTGTATATATATATTCGAGGATGGGGAAAATTGGATGGATTCTTGTTGAAATTATGTGTATGAAAACTTAAAATGAAGAAAGAAGGGAAAATAGTTAGGGTTTCACATTCGGGGGTGTTCAGTGTGTGTTTGGCGGTGTTTAGTATGTGTTCTTCTGGTTTGAAGTTTGTGTGTGTTTAATTGTGTGAAATTGATGTATAAAAATGAGTTTAGGGTATGAATAATTATATTGTAATGAGTTTAAGTGATCCAAGATGGGAATCAATGAGAAATCCATGCGTGAATGTGAGGAGTGTACCCTTGTGCGGCTGATTGAAGAAGGAAGAAAGTGTGTGAAAAGGAGGTGAAATAGTGTATGTAGTGATGTGAACAGTACTATAAGTGTCGTTAAAAATAAAATTTTAATGAATAGTTTTTAATCCAAAATTTTAAAAATAGTTAAGACTAGATCTAGCCAAAGTACAAAAAAAGACCCTAGTTATTTTTAGGAGACCTACATTGTGTAAAAATTTTGGATTTTTTGAGGTCAGGAATGGGGTTAACCGATGCGGGAATTTCGAAACTTTAAAGTAAAATTTAAAATATCAAACTTGTGCGATTTTGTGTAAAAATTTTATGAGAACCCTAGGATGCTTAGATGTTTCATTTTCCAAGATTTCAGGTCTTTCCGAAGTCATTAGCTATTTTTGGCCGAATAGGCTTTTACGCGCTCGGTCTAGACATCGGTTTGAAAATTTTGGGCAAAATTTTTTTAAAATACTTTTTAGCTCAAGAATGACTTCAGGAGGCTTAAAATAGCATTTTAAAGTATTTTTGAGATTTTTCTAGTGCCGGGAACCCTCAGAGGGCATTTTGGTAATTTGTCACCTAGTGAGGGGTTTTTGGTAAAATTTTTCAAAGGAGTTGTTAGTCCATAAGGGATGTAAAACACCTAAAAGGATATTTTGAAGCAGATTTGGGGTGTGGGGATGGTAGTGAATCCTCACGAATATTTTGGTAATTTGTCGCCGGGGGGATGTTTTGGTAATTTTTCCTTTAAAATTTTCTGAGGGACTATTTGTTCTATAAATGATATAGTACATCCAAAAATTAGTTTTAAAGCAATTTTGGAGTGTTGGTGGAGTAGCGGCCATCAGGGGGTATTTTGGTAATGCATCGATAAGGCTAGGTTAAGGATCCTGTTATCGTATCAGGTTAACTAGCTGTCGTAAAACACTATGAGTGGTTAAATGAGAAGGGATAGAATAAAGTGTGCATGAATGTTTGATTTATGTCTAACGAGTAGAGTATTATTTGACTAGGTGATGTAGCTCGTTGCGATCAGAAGTTGCGAGTTACTTCGGCTATAAGCCAATGAGGTAAGGACAATGCGCTTCTAATATGGTAATTAACTGTTTCAATTAGCATGGCATGTCGTATATGTTAAATTCTTGTTGTTATGATTGGATATCGGTAGTCACTGTAACCGGTATTCGTTTATTGAATTATGTTGTTGAGGACTTAATGTAAAGCCCCGAATTTATTTCCGGAGTGTTAATGCCGAATAGACAGAAATCAAATAAAATCTTATAATTATCAGAAGACTCCAAAATGGTAAATCAGAACATACGCTAATAATTCCAAAAAAATGCATCCATATCTAACACAATGGCCCCAAGCCTTTGTACAATTCAAGTTCTCTGACATGGAGTTTCTCAAAATAAAACCTAAATAATAATAATCTATCTCAATCATTACACTCAAAATATCAGCACTAACTCTGAAACAAAAAGAAGCTAACTCTAGATCACTCAGCTATCCCTTCGATCCCAAAGTTCCAGCTACTGATCGCCTGAAAGGAGAAATAATAAGGGAATGAGCCAAATGCCCAGTAAGGTCGCTCAAACGACCAATCAAATGGAAGCAAAAATGTCCGAGAAACGAAATTTCGGAAGCACAAAAGGGTCTCAACAGAACGGATGTCAAACTAAATTTCGAATGTCAAAATATATCTAAGTACAGAGACATACACTAGAGAGCCATTCAGAAAGTGGTCACATACGTCAATACTGACATATGAGGCCGGTTCAGAAAGTAAGATCGCGATCTCTAGCTCAACTCTCATGAGCTAGCCCACATTTCAATCCACGTGGGTAAGTCAGACATAAGTCACATACACTGTGACATGGCTCATAGAGTTATCAAAACAAAGATTCCAATTTAACACAATCAAATATCAGACATGTCAAACAATATACGGAGTTTACGAAATAATGACAATCTTTAAAACGAACGATATTAACATGGCAATTTCTAAAGTCAAACGAATTTGACGGAAATTGAATTTCACAAGTCATAGCGTTGAGAACAAGTTATTCATAACAAAGCTCAAAGCAAAAGGAGAAGAAGAATCTCTTAACTCAATTCAAAGAAGTTCGGATTTCAAAAAGAAACTAAGGACTTACATGAGGGTTTGGTCCATCGCTGATTTGAATTTCTAAAATAAACCCTTACCTTAGCCAAACTTCTGAGAATACAAATCCTTGAGCTCCACCTTAGAAATCACGAACCTTCCAAGTCTCTCTCTCTCTCTCTCTCTCCCCCTCTCTCTCTCTCTCCCTCTATATATATTGCAGAGAACCAAAGAGATTCGTAAGGGAAATAAGAAGCTATTTATATGGAACAAAATCAAACTTTAAGTCAACCGAAAATAGTTTTCATTCGACCGAAAATAATTTTTATTCGACCGAATCTCATCTTTCATTCTACCGAATCCGACAGAGATGAAAATGGTTCAATTTTTTTTAATTCGACCAAAAGTGAGTTTTCATTCGAATTAAAACTTTTAATTGGAATGAAAACTTCAGAAACTCATTTAACACGATTTAAGTACTTTTCATTCGAAGCAAAATATTTTCATTCGAAGCAAACTCATTTTCATTCAACCGAATCCTTCAGACTCCAAAAATTTAACATCTAATAGTTTTGATTCGAATGAAACCACTTTCATTCGACCAAATTCTTCAGACTCCAAAATTTTAACATCAAATAGTTATGATTCAAATGAAACCACTTTCAATCGATTGAAAATTTCAGAAACAAACTTATTTATTCAAAATACTAATTTCTCATAAAAAAAAGAAAATTTTCGGGGTATAACACTTAAGGTAGAATAAATTTCCTTAGTCCGCCCCCTTGATGAAGTTTGGCAAGAATAATTCGTGTTCTAGTATGCTATGATTCGATTCAATTAGCATACCTGACATTGGTGATGATATTACGTAGAGGTTGTTGTGAGACGTCGACAATTATTGATAGCCGATATCTCTCCCGAGTCTGCCCTGTCGTTGATGATGATGTTGTTGAGGTCGTTGCGTGTTGTTGTGAAATGTCGGCACTTATTGGTAGTCGACATTTTTTTTAAGTAAGAATGTTGATGAGGGCTAGCGGCAAATTTCTCCCAAGTCCGTCCTGTTCATGATGTTACGTTGAACTCTTGTTGTTAGATCTGAACACCGGTTGATCTTTTGATCCGAAATTCCTTGTTGAGTTGTGTGGTTGAGGACATAAGGTGGAATTAATTTTCCCTTGGTCCGCCCCACTGATGAAGTCATGTTGCTTGGCTGTAAGATGGTTAGGGAAAGCACTCTAGATGTGTTTCCTGCTTGTTGATAGTGTTTGTTCTATTTACTTGAAACTGGGATGAACATCCCGCAAAATGGGACATCAATATTGCGACACCCTCAACCCTGCTGACATCACCGGGCTAAGTTATCGATCATAATCACCTTCAAAATCCTATGTAGAATACAGAGCAACTACATCCTCATACTCATACATCATTAATAGACGCTCCAAAATATGTCCTTACAAATTTTTTCTTACAATCATATATCATACTGCAACGGAAGACTTTCAGGTCTTTAAACATCATGAATGTCTACAACTTAATATACGACTATAGTCATAGAACTCTTATCAACTTATCTCACAACTCAATCTTTGCCTCACCATATCTAGCTTGTCTTACCTCACACAACTGACCCGTTGCTCAACTTTTCTAGCTTGCTTCTTTTCCCTTTCCTAGAGGGTTCTTCTTGATCAACCTCATAGCCTGCACAATACAACATAAGAAATGAGCACAAATCGCCCAGTAAAGACAACACAAGGAGTAGTGCGTACAAATGAATCAAGAGACTCTGAAGAATAATAATCATCTCAACGATAACAATGAATCAAGAGCTCCAATAAATTTTCAACATCAGCATAATTGTCAACAATATTTTCTTTCGTCAGACTGAGTGGCTTCAAGGCCCAACTGAACAGCATTACTGCCACCTCCTCATGGACAGGACTAACTGACTGACTATGCAAGTGAACCCGAAATCCAAGGTTGTAAAGATAAACATCATTGAAATACAAATCACTAAATTCATCAACATCAAAAGAAATCAAATGCAATGCACGTGGACACGATGGACATGACTCGACCAGACACGATAGACTCTACTCGAGCGACATTCATCCTCTTTGGCCAGTGATCATAATTCATAGGCCATCCTCCTTATATCGATGTCCCATTTTATGGGATGTTCAACTCAGTCTCAAGTAAATAGAAAAGACACTGTCAACAAGCAGAGAACTCATTTAGAGTGCTTTCCCTAACCACGTTACAGCCAAGCAGCAAGGCTTCATTAACAGGGCGGACTAACGAAAAATTTATTCCACCTTATGTCTTCAACAACACAGCTTAACAAGGAATACCGGATTAGAAGATCAACCAGTGTTCAAACCTTACAACAAGAGTTCAATGTGACATCATCAATAGGGCGGACTTGGGAGAAGATTACCGCAAGCCCTCAACAACGTTTTTACGTAAGAGAAATGTCGGTTATCAATAAGTGCCGACATTTCACAACAACACGCAACGACCTTAACAACATCATCAACAACAACAAGGCGGACTTGGGAGAAGTTTGCCACAAGTCCTTAATAGTGTTCTCAGAGAAAAGAGATATCGGCTATCAATGACTGCCGACATATCACAACAAACACGCAATAACCCATATGCAACATAAGCATCAACTTCAGGTATGCTAATTGAATCGAATCATAGCATAATAGGACACACATTAGCCTTGATAAATTCCATCAAAAGGGCGGACTAAGGAGATTTATTCTACCCTAAGTCCTCAATAGCACAATTCAAATATATGTATACCGGTAACCATGACGACCGATGTCCAATTATAACAACAAGAATTCAACAACACGTGATCAACGTTGCATGCTAATCGAAACAATGAATTAGCATATCAGAACCGCATTGTCCTTACCTGATTGGCTTATAGCTGAAGCAACTCGCAATCTCTGATCGCAATAAGCTACATCACCTAGTCAAATAATACTCTGCTCATTAGATATCATTCAACATATATGCACTCCTTATTCTACCCCTTCCCATTTAACTGCTCATAGCATTTTATTACAGCTAGTTAACCCGATCCAATAACTAGATCCTTAACCTAACCTTATTGACACATTAGCGATGACAACCTCCCCAAATTTTTTGATGTATTAATACCATTCATCGCTTCCCGCCACTCTGGATGCTTAAATAATGCGTGTTCCTAAAAATTTTGTGCCAACATGGCAAATTACCAAAATGCCCCTCCCGCTGGGCAGTAAATTACCAAAATGCCCCCGGGGGTTTCCGGCACCATAAAATCTCAAAAACACTTTAAAATGCTATTTTAGGCATCCTGATGTTATTTTCAAGCTAAAAGTATTTTACAAAATTTTCGTCCAAAAATCTCGAACCCGTGTCCAAACTAAGTGCTAAAAAGCATGTTTAGCCAAAAATAGCTAACGACTTCAAAATGACCCGAAAATTTTAAAAATAGAACATCTCATCATCCTAGAATCCTCATAAAATTGTCATGTCTATGACTATTGTCAAACATTGAGATATGCATTGATGTCAGCATGTTGCCAAGGAAATCCCAATATTGGACTTGATATCGATTATTTAAAAAAATCGATGCTCGTCTGTTATTACATGTTGAGCAAATTTGATAATTATTTGCATTCTTTCTTTTGAAATGTTGTGCCAAAATTCGATAATTAATCGTAATCGTTCTTGTTGATTGTTTGTGACAATTCTTATGTTGAATTATCGTGCTTAAATTCGACAATTGTTCGTAATCCTTCTTGCTATTTGAATTATTGTGTTGAATTATCAGTTTGCATAATTGTTATTGAAACCTTAAGTGTTTTGGTTATTTGAATTCATGTTGTGCTCATTTTATTGCATTAAGCAGTGAATTTCTTGTTGATTCTATGATTATTGTTTTTTTAGTTGACCTGAGAATCTGTTCTGTGGTGAGGTGTTATAAGGGGTCTGAACCTGCGTAATTATGCCGCACTAGTATCTTAATGAGAAGGTCTTTATCCTACATCATGCATATCTAAATTTTCTGTGCATTGCTTGAAAAGCAGTGCTTCTACCCAAGATCAATATCTTTGAATTTGTTTACATTGTATCTTACAATTATTGTTTCGAGGATGATCTTCAAATGAATGTCTTGTTATCTGATTGAAGGGGAATGAGTGAAACTCTTGCCCATATTATGATCAAATTGTTTGTGATTGTCTGAAACCCTTCCCCTATTGCCCTTTAAAGCATTCGTGTTCATTTGAAATCCTTTGGAAAAATCATCATTGTATTTTTTAATGATGGCTTGAAAATGATCTTCAAATAATCGCTTTAATATTTGGTTATGATTGTTAATGTTCGTTTTGGAAACTGGGATGATGGTTAATGTTTGTTTTGGTGTCTGTCTATGATTGTAGTTGGTCGTTCTTGGTATATGTTTATGACTGATTGTGATCGTTTTGGAATTTATCAAATTGTTCCTAATTGTTGAAATGTTTTGAAACATTATCATCGACTGGACTCTTTTTACCTTGAACAACCTTACTGAGCTTTCAAAAGCTCACCCTTCGTTTGACTCCCTCCTGCAGGTGATCAGCTGTTGAATATTTGGGAATGGGTTTAGAATATGTGTGAGATTCTGGTGAGCCCATCACTACTTTATACTGAGACCCCTGCGTGGGTCGGCATTGTTTAGTCGTTCTATCAGAACTTGAGTTGTAAAGAACCTAAGTTTTAATAATTTAAGTTTAGCAGTTTTGTAAACTTGTATTTTGAAGAGTTTGAGTTGATGTCTCGTTAGATGCTCAGAAGTATGTGTCAGTAAACATGATTTAATAGGTTTGATGTGATGTGGTAGGTTAACGTTCTAGGAGTTCGAGACGATGGAGCTCCGGATTTTCGGGATGTTACGGTAGGTATCAGAAAAGTTCGGTCTTGTGGTATTAAGAGTATAAGTATATGATTCCGTAGATACTTAACCACTAAGTATAGGTAAAACGATTCAATAGAATCGTATTTCAGTTAATGAGAGCAGGGTGGGATGATGGTAGAGTTAAGAAGTCTGCCTTTAATATGTAATTGTGTTGTTTTTTAGACACGTGTAAGTATAACACTGATAAATGTTAAATTGTACCAGTATGGCTCGCACACATAGCACTGGCAGTGGAGATAGTACGGAGGGCCGGGGGGTCCCCAATAGAGAGGTATCTCGACCTAATAGGGAAGAACAACAGAACCCAGAACCGATGGTTGCGATTCTAAACACTATGAACCAGATTCTGACCTTGATAACATAGAATCTGGCGAACTAGCAGCAAGAAGTACAAAATCTGATTCAACCAAAGGTACACAAGCTCAAGACAAGAGTACCTTATATGAATTTACCAAACAAAATATGCCTAGCTTTAGCGGCTCATTGGACCCTATGGAGTCTGAGAATTGGATTAACGAAATGGAGGAATGTTTTTGAGCCATTCATTGCAGTAAAAGCAAAAGGTTAAATTTTCTATCTACAAACTGATAGATGAGGCTGATCAGTAGTGAAAAATAGTGCAAAGGAGTTTGACTCGTCAACAGTTGGATGAGATGACTTGGAAACAATTCAAGGAATTATTCTCCAACCAGTGTTTTTGGATGAATTATCATGAACAGATGATGAGAGAATTTTTCAATGTGAGGCAAGCAGATCAAGAATCGGTAGATGAATTTGAAACGAGGTTTTTGCGCCTCTCCAGATTTGCGATAAGGATGTTGCCAACAGAAGGATATAGATATCAGAAGTTTGAGTGGGGCCTTAAAACTGGATTGAGAGATAGAGTGATCTCTGCTTGGTTAACTAGCTACATGGAATGTGTAGACTTGGCACGTGCTTTGGAGCAATCCAAGTCCAACAACAGAGAATGGTACGAACAGAGGCAGGGTAGACAGAAGAGAGCTAGGCAAAAGTTTTCCCAGAACAGATCTACGGAGGTTGACAAGCATCGGCAGTTTGCACCATCAACAAAGCAAGGAACTCAAGGCCCCAAGATAGGGCAGAGTTAGAAATTCAGGCCTTCATCGACTCAGGGATTTATACCTGGGTAGAGTATCGGATTTAGAAGATCGTAGGGTGTAGGCGCTCGACTGGTTTAGAGTACTAAATTTTGATCATCACCGAGTTCTGGAGTTCGACCTACACCGAGCACTGGTCAGGGTAGCGGGTTAGCTTTCTTGCCATCTCATGTGTCATGTGTAGGGGAGTTCATGGTGGTATGTCATGCTATAGATTAATAAGAGGATGTTTTAAGTGTGGCAGTATGGAGCATCAGGTTTGAGACTATCCAGTTGTTAGAAACAAGCAGTCAACTTTTTTGTCCCACGCCTACAGGTAGTACATCAACAAGCAGAATCCTCGTCGAGAAAGAGGACAAGGTCGACAGGGGTGGATTCAACGGCCCCAAGTCTAGCAAGGACAGAGGCCCGAGACATCAGCCAAACTTTACTCATTGTCTGCTCAAGATGCTACATCCGATGACGTGGTGTCAGGTACACTACAGGTTAACCCATTAGATGCTCGTATAGTGTTTGATTATGGAGCGTCATATTCTTTTGTATCCCTTACTTTTGCGTAGCGATTGAGGGTGAGAACTCGTCCTTTAGGAACTGATCTTGAGATAGGCACTCCCTTGGGAGAGTCCTTGACTATTCTACGATTCTCTGTGACTATATTGTCCGTGTTGCAGACAAAGATCTTTATGTGGATCTCATCCCATTTGCTGTTAGAGACTTTGATATCATATTAGGCGGGGATTGATTATCCTGTAATCACACATCAGTAGACTGTCAGGGGAAACCCTAGTAGTATTTGAAAGTTTGTAAGTTATGGGTGGAAGTTAAGCTAGTGAATTGATTTATAAGTGAGAATGGTGCTTTTAAGAAATGACAGGTGTTAAGTGAAAGTTGGTTTGGGAGTACGATAAGAAGTGTGAATCCTACTTTGTCATCTCGTTCATTCTTTTGTTTGTTGAATTTAATTCTGACCTAACTGAATGCCAACTTACTCTGAGACTTCGGAGAATATGTCATTCTTATTGAGTTGTTCTTAATCCTTTTTCAAGATATTTACCTGCTTCTTTCGAATCTATTTGGAGTTGGTGCAATAGTATCTGACCCACTGGCCATGGGAAAGCTACGAATCCTATTCATGACCAATAATCCCTATTAATCGTATTTGCTTCGAGTCATTGGGTTGACTTTGCTTCTTCATACCTACACCATTGTTTTTGTAGTCGTAATTTTCTAGAATGTCGTATGTTGAAATTGTAACATCCCAGAATTTTTGGAACATTAAACACTCAATCAATCAGTTTGCGAAGCAATTTATCCTTAAAACTTAACCAAATAATACCATAACTTTCAGAGCAACTAAAACATCCATCAATGTATTTCTCTCAGTGTACAGTCGTACTTGGAAACTAAATTTAGACCCGAATAATAAACTAACAAAATCACCCACGCAGGGGTTCTAACAATCCATACCAAAAATTAAATTATTTTTCTCTTTCACTCGCTCTAATCCATACTCAAGCAACCTGCGAAAAGGAAGACAAAGGAGAGTGAGCTTTTGAGAGCCCAGTAAGGTCGATCAAAGATTTAAACCAAAAAACGATTCGAACGTTTTTACATTTAAAACCAAATAATAACTTTTAAAACGGAGAAACAGAACGATTCAAATGATTTGCTATATACAATCAATTGATAATTTTAAACGGGTATCAACTCAATCCCATAAATCAATAATCATTTCAAAACACTTCAGGTGCAATAAGACAGCAACTTGAAACATTGAACAAGAGCAGTACACCATAGCAAAGCTACCTCGGCGGTGCTCGATACGCTTTACATATGCATATGTACACTAACTAGTCCATTTAGGTACTAGTTTAACCCAACCAACAAACCATCCTTATAACTCCAGCAATACAGACCATCCTTACAACTCTCATATCACTAACTCATGTCAACATTGAGAAGCAATAAATAGAATTGAAAAATATTTTACGATGATTGAGTCAATTAACAGATAAGTATGAATTAGAATTTCAAACGATCGCTAAACGGCTCAAATTAGGGTTTCATGGGCAGTTTAAAAACATTTTTATATCAATAAAAAATCAACATTCAATATAGTCTATAAAACTGTTATAATAAAGCATTTTGAAAGAAGAACAATGATATAGGATTCGGATAGAATTCCTTACCTCGATCCAAGCTAAGCAATGCTACCAAACCTCAATCAATAATCTCTGAATAAACTTAGATTGGCAATTCATTTGTTAGAACATAGTCTACGCTACCATACTATAAACCTAATATCAACTACCGACCACGCACTCACTTCTAACTCCGAAATCGCGCAACTCAAAGTGGTCCTGCCCACGGCTAACCAAACCGGAATCCCAATGCACTCTTTAATGCGTAACGATACTCCAAACACATATTAAAATATAAAAAACACTTTTATAGCTAAAAACATTATAAAAAGTCAAAATATGAATTTTTTGGATTTTCAAATATTTTCAAATTTAAAATAATTTCTTTAAATATAAGAAAAGCCCATAAGCAGCCATAATTACATCTAGCTGAAAAGAAAGTCCCATAATTTTTGGCAAAGCCTTAATATATGTATAAAAATTATCGAAATAGAAAGTAGAATTTAAAATGCATTGAAACTATTTTTAAATTATTCATTTAGCTAAAAACACTGCGATGCGGCAACTATAGCAAATCTAAAAGTCACCAACTTAATCTGGGACTTCTCTATACTGTAAAAACATTACTACAATTTTTCCAGAAAATTTTCATGAGTTTAAAGGTTTCCAAAATAATTTTAAAAATCTAAGCTTACAGTAAATATTAAAAATACATATGATTTCAGAAAATTATAACTTTTACCAGAACTTCTAATATAGCCTAAGGTACTATACTTTAAATCTTCACATGCTAATGTTTCACCATACACTATCCAATGTGCGCAACGAACCTAATGATAATCCGCGTACGCCTGTGCTTGCACAAAGCACTACCCACTGCTGTGACCATTACCCACTCTTCTTCTTCTTCTCTCGACATCCAAAAGGGGGCTTTGAATGTAGGGGCTGTTCTTATTTTACCGGAGGGGTTTGAATTAGCTCCCCCTGAACGTATTTCTCCCGAGATGAAAGAAAAGATAGGGAATCTGTCTTTTCAGAGCTATCGCCCCAATCAAAAAAATATTCTTGTGATAGGCCCTGTTCCTGGTCAGAAATATAGCGAAATCACCTTTAAACCGAATAGATTTTGAACCCTTGAACCACGATATCAAATGAGTCGATAAAATCAAAATTCCACCCAATTTCGAAAATAATAAAACAAGCAGTAAGTGCGCAATCTATGACTCGCTCAAGGCAAGATCTTATTATGCTATAGTATCTTGTTCGACAACCAATATAAATAGAATATGTCTCCATATCAACACTAGACACTCACCAGTTCACTCACTCATTCACACACACAGATCCAATCATGACACACATATATTGAACCCATTTTCTTTATTTCCTACATACACATTACTCACACACATATATTGAACCCATTTCCAAACAGTTGCTATGCAGCTTCTTCTTCTTACACCCTCTGCCCACAACCTTCTTCCCAGATCACATGAACTCACACCCACTCACCTGTGTAAGCACACACTACACACTCATATATCTATATATATATATATATATATATATATATGGGTCGTGATCCATTAATAGCGCTAGCAACATAACCCAAGTTGCTAGCGCGATCTGGCCGTCCACGGGCGAGAATAGACGGCCAGATCGGGCGCCACAACAGCACTTTTTTTTCACCGTCCGCAACATAATGTAGCGGACGATAATTTACCGTCCGCTACATTATGTTGTGGACGGCAAAATAGCGCAAGCAACTTGCTAGCACTATCAATGGATCACGACCCTATATATATACATACATACGCACACAAATGCACAAGTGCACACACACACACTTCTAGCTTATTTCCTTTGCTCCATACCCACACACACATGCATGCCACACATTCTCACAGCACACATGACATAACTTACACACACACACGCAAAGACAACACTCTCTCACACACACACGCAACACTACAAACACATAGCAATCACAAACTCACGCACCCAGTTAGCTCCTTGGATATCTTAGACACACACATGCATGCATAGCCACACACAGCAAACACTCACGCACACACCATCTGAGCGCAACACAAACACACACACATGCATAAGACCCATTGCATCCACTGCCTCGTGACAGTGGTGTATTGTTGTTTTCACAAAATCATGCACAAAGCACACACCTCACAGCATTCACATACACCCAGAAAATACTGTTGTCATTCATCTCTCCCTTGTCTTTTTTAACAGCTTCATGAACTCAACACTCCCACACACACATAAATCTGTCACACACATTTCCTTTCCAAGGAAAACCCCTTTCGAACATAAATAACCACCCTCACACTCACGGCTCACACACCCAAACTCACACTCATGAACACCCATCTTTTCCCATGGCTGCTCTCTCTCTCTCTCTCTCTCTCGACACGTTCACACCACACGACACCATTCCACTCAAGGCAGACACATGCTCACTAAACACCCAAAGTCCTCACACAAATGGGGGTCCAAAACACCCACAACACCCTCTTCTTCTTCTACCTTTCTCTGTACAAACCCACAATACACCTGAGCACACACACTTGCACCAAGCCATTGTTGTCACCTTCTTCTCTCTCCCATAAACGCCCATAAGAACCCACTATCTCACGGCCTCCTTTCCCAAGGTCACTCCATTCACAGATTTTCACAAAAAAATATAAACCAAGACCCATTTATGTATATCATGGTCACCTATGTATATATGCATATAAAATCATCACGTGTATCAAATTAAAGCTTTCCATTACCCTGTACCTCACCCACGTACACATGGCTGCAAACCCAGCTGCTTAATCCCATAAAATACTGAATAAAGTTGAGAGAAAGAGGAAGCAAACTTACCGAAACCAACTCCATCGCCGAAACTCTTGTCCCGTTCTCCTTCCCTCTAATTCTTTCTCTTGAATGCGTCTGGCGGCCTAAAAGGTGGCTGTCTATATATATATATATATATATATATATATATATATATATATATATATATATATATATATATATATATATGAAAAAGAAATCCTAATTGGAAAAATGAAAAGAAAACCCTACACAATCCTTTTGTCCTTTAAAACTTCTAACCCCCGATTTTATTATTGCGAAAATGATCCCATAATAAAATATTTACGATACATGATGTGTTAGAAAAATTATAAATGAGTTGTTACTCCATCCCATTGGACAAAATGTCGCTAATAAATATACCAATTATCGCTAAATTTTTTTACCAATGCTTAAGATTAATTCATCGCAAAAATACACGTCGACATTATACATATGCATATATATATAGATATATCGTCGCTAAAAGTTTACCAATAAAAAAATCGCTCATAGAAATTGACTCTAAATCTTGCGTATAAAAGTCGTCGCTTAAATTAAACTAACCGGTTAGCATTACCATGGTTCAGGGTGTTACATTCTCCCCCACTTATAAAAATTTTGTCCTCGAATTTTCACTTACTTATCATATCGGAGCACTATGCTCTCACTAGATAACTCCCAAATAAAGGTGTTATCGAATCTTACACATAATGTCCAAAATATGAGTAAAAAATATCAATAGTTGCTTCCAACATTTCACTATACTATATGATTATGATTATAACCTAGGGTTTCATAAACCAACCAACCGGGATATCTTTACTCAACCTCGAACTAGTTACAACTTAGCTAGTTCAACGCTCACTCAACTATATTTACTCCATTCCAAACTCAACCAATTTAATAACTCCTTGTCTTCATGCATCCACTACGCCTTTCAGATAACCTACCAAACTTTACTCTTCGAACAATCTACTTAATGGTAGCATGCTTAACTTTAAGCCTATAAAGTAGTAAGCTATTATCACATGACTTTCAATCCAAGGGATCTAAGCTTGAGTTCTAACTTAATCACACTCTTGGCAGCCTAGTTACGAGTCTACAACATCATATATCTATGCTCTGATATCAACTGTAACATTCCGGAATTTTTCGAAACGTTAACACTCAATCAATCAATGACACTAAGACAGCGATAACCTCATAACCAAATGGACAGTCATCATCAGAGCAGCTAAACCCTTAATCAAACCATACACTTAGTAGACTGTCATAAATAATAACATCAATCTAAGTTTAATTTTTTTTAAATAATAATCATTACTCGATACCTAGTAAGATCCTTTTCTCTTTCATTCTGCTCTAATCCATTCTTGGGCAACCTAATGCTGGCTATCACCTGCGGAAAGGAAGTCAGAGGAGAGTGAGCTTTTGAGAGCCTAGTAAGATCGATCAAAGATTTAAACAACAAAAACGATTCTGACGATTGTACATTTAAACCAAATAATAACTTTTAAAATGGAGAAACAGAGCAATTCAAATGATTTTCTATATACAATCAAATAATAATTTTAAAAGTGTTTTCAAATAAAACCACATCATTTTAATATAGACATAGGGATGAGTATCAATTCAATCCCTTAAATCAATAATCATTTCAAAACACTTAAGGTACAATAAAACAGAAACAAAAAACATTGAACATAAGTAGTACATTGTAGCAAAGCCACCTCAGCAGTGCTCGATACGCTTTACATATGCATATGTACACTGACTAGTCCATTTAGGTACTAATTTAATCCAACTGATAGACCATCCTTATAACTCCCATATTACTAACTCATGTCAACATTGAGAAGCAATAAATAGAATTGAAAAATATTTTATGATGATTGAGTCAATAACATATGAGTATGAAACAGAATTTCAAACGATCGTTAAACGGCTCAAGTTAGGGTTTCATTAGTTTAAAAATATTTTTATATCAATCAGAAATCAACATTCAATATAGTCTATAAAACTACTATAATAAAGCATTTGAAATCAAAACAATGATATATAGGGTTCGAATAGAATTCTTTACCTCGATCCAAGCTAAGCAATGCTACTAAACCTCGATCAATAATCTCTGAATAAACCTAGATTGGCAATTCATTTGTTAGAACACAATCTATTCTACAATACTATAAACCTAATATCAACTACCCACAACGTGCTCACTTCTAACTCCGAAATTATACAACCCAAAGCGATCCTACCCACGACTAACCTAACTGGAATCCCAATGCACTCTTTAATGTGTAACGTTACTCCAAACACATATTAAATTATAAAAAAATACTCTTATAGCTTAAAACATTATAAAAAGTCAAAATTTTTCTTGATTTTCAAATATTTTTGAATTTAAAATAATTTCTTTAAATACAAAAAAACCCATAAATAGCCATAATTACATCTAGCTGAAAATAAAGTCCCATAATTTTTGGCAAAGTCTTAATATATGAATAAAAATTATCCAAATTGAAAGTAGAATTTAAAATGCATTAAAACTATTTTTAAATTATTTATTTTGCTAAAACCACTACGATGCGGCAATTATAGCATATCAACTTTAAAAATCACCAAACATAATCTGGGACTTTTTTATACTATAAAAACATAACTCTAATTTTTCCAAAACATTTTCATGAGTTTAAAGGCTCCAAAAGAATTTTAAAATTCTAAGCCTTATAGAAAATATTAAAAATACATATGATTTCAAAAAATTATTAAATTTTACCAGAAATTCTAATGTTGCCTAAGGTACTATACTTTAAATCTTAACATGCTAATGTTTCACTATACACTATCCAATGCGCGCAACGAATCTAATGCTAATCCATGTACACATGTACTTGCACAGAGCACTACCCACTACTGTGACCATTACCCTTTCTTCTTCTTCTTCTCTCTACATCCACAGACCAACATCAACACTAGACAGTCACCAGTTCACTCACTCATTCACACACACAGGTCCATTTATGATAGCCCCCTTCCTTTTCTTTACTTTCGACATACACATTACTCACACACATATATTGAACCTATTTCCAAACAACTACTATGCAGCTTCTTCTTCTTACACCCTCTGCCCACAACCTTCTTCCTAGATCACATGAACTCACACCCACTCACGTATGCAAGCACACACTACACATGCATATATATATATATATATATATATATATATATATATATATATATATATATATATATATATATATATATATATATATATACACACACACGCGCGCGCACACACACAACATACAAATGCACATAGCGTGCACACACATTTCTAGTACAGCTACTGCCTCACGGCAGTAGCTTATTTCCTTTGCTCCATACCCACACACACATGCACACCACACATTCCCACAGCACACAGGACACAACTCACACCCCCCCCACACACAACACTCACACACACACACACACACACACACACACAATCACCAACTCACGCACCCAGTTAGCTCTTTGGCTGTGTTAGACACACACACACGCATGCATAACCACACACAGCAAACACTCACGCACACACACCATCTGAGCACCACACACACACACATATGAAAACATTCATGCATAAGACCCATTGCACCACTGCCTCGCCCCAGTGGTGCATTGTTGTTTTCACGAAATCATGCACAAAGCACACACCTCACATCATTCACATACACACAATACACCCAGAAAATAATGTTGTCATTCATCTCTCCCTTGTCTTTTTCAATAGCTTCATGAACTCAGCACTCCCACGCACACACAAACCTATCACACACACTTCCTTTCCAGGGATAGCCCCTTTCAAACACAAATAACCACCCTCACACTCACGGCTCACACACCTAAACTCACACTCATGAATAGCCATCATTTCCCATGGCTGCTCTCTCTGTCTCTCTCTCTCTCTCTCTCTCTCTCTCTCTCTCTCTCTCTCTCTCTCTCTCTCTCTCGGCACATTCACACCAAACAGCACCATTCCACTCAAGGCAGACACACGCTCACTAAACCCCCAAAGCCTCACACAAATGGGCGTCCAAAACACCCACAACACCCTCTTCTTATTCTACCTTTCTCTGTACAAACCCACAATACGCCTGAACACACACACTTGCACCAAGCCATGGTTGTCACCTTCTTCTCTCTCCCATAAATGCCCATAAGAACCCACTATCTCATGGCCTCCTCTCCCAAGGTCACCCCATTCACTGATCTTCACAAAAAAATAAAAATCAAGACCTATTTATGTATATCATGGTCGCCTATGTATATATGTCGATATAATCATCACGTGTATCAAATTAAAGCTTCCATTACCCTGTAAATCACGGCTTCCTCACCCACGCACACATGGCTGCGAACCCAGCCTTTTAATCCCATAAAATACTGAATAAAGTTGAGAGAAAGAGGAAGCAAACTTATTGAAAAACCAACTTGATCGCCAGAACTCATATATATATATATATATATATATATATATATATATATATATATATATATGGTTAAAAGAAACCCTAATTGGAAAAATGAAAAGAAAACCCTACACAATCCTTGTGTCGCTAAAAACTTCTAACCCCCAATTTTATTTTTGTGAAAGTGATCCCATAATAAAATATTTACGATACATGATGTGTTAGGAAAATTATAAATGAGTTGTTACGCCATCCCATTGGACAAAATGTTGCTAGTAAATATACTGTTACCAAAGAAGTTTAATTGTCGCTAAAAAATATACCAATGCTTAAGATTAATTCATCGCTAAAATACACGTTGACATTATACATATACATATATAAAGCTATAACGTCGCTAAAAGTTTACCAATAAAAATCTCGCTCATAGAAATCGACTCTAAATCTTGCATATAAAAGTCGTCACCTAAATTAAACTAACCGGCTAGCATTACCATGATTTGGGGTGTTACAGAAATTGTGAATCTGGAGAGCCAACAGGTACGGTTTTGTTAAAGATTTTTGTGTTTTGATCGCCCAGTTGCGATTATTGTTATCATTTGACCCCTAAATACTTGACTGAGATATTCGTTTGTTGTGATTAATGTTAGATGATTTGCTGTGTAAGCATCACTGTTTCTTTGTGATTGGCGTTTGTTTAATATGTTCCCAAAATGGTAACATGTTATAGTTACTGCTTGTAGTTAATTTGATTATCAGAATCTTGATGTGTTCTATTCTCAAATGATTTGTAAATTGAAAATGTGTTATGTACGTATATCTTTACCTGATTTAGGATTTGCATAAATTCACCTGCCCTAATATGAGATTATGCAGATTCCTACGCCTCAGATAATCGGTGAGTGTGAGTAGGCTTTGAGAACGTGGATTAGATTTGGATAATCTATTTGATAATTCGGTATAAGATTTTGGTGAAACACGCGATAATAGTTGCATGTTACTCGCCTTTAGAACTGAAAGATTTTAAACGTTTAACTGAAACAGATAATCAAAGGATACGATTATAATATTTTTGGTAAATAACATGATTGTGAATCATAAGTGATGTGATGACTTAGAGCCTTAAACTCTAGTGAAAGTGCAATACATGCTAACGCAAAATTGTATTATGCGCTATGTTAAGATAACACACCTCTTCGTGAAGAATTTGATCACGATTTGAACTCGTTGAATTGAGATATCAAAGTGCACATTGAAAGCCTAGTAGTTACAGTTTTTCTGTCTTTTGTAATGAGTAAGTGCTTATAGGAATTGATTATCCACATTAGCTTCTGTGGAGTGTAAGTCACACGTGACGCTCGCCTAGTACTTTAGTATACCTTAAGCTTGAAGTTAAGCTTGCCATCTTTAAGTACATCATGCAAATGATAGTCTCTAGTATAGTATCAGTATAATGCAGTGGAAACCTATTAGATTAGAGTTTGATTTAATTCGTTCTATATGAGTTGAATTTGGAGCCGTGTAGATTTAGCTCAGTGAGTTTCGTAATAGCCAAGTTATTGTTCGTGAAGTTCTGAAATAGTTAGAGCGAAGTGATTGCTTGATAGGATTTCGGTTTAGCATCAGGATTTAGAATTTAATTGTTGCATTCGGATAATCGTGGAGATGAAATTGGATGATAAGGTCAGGTGAAGCTCAGCTACTATGTGATAGTTATCAGAGTTACGCAGCAGGAGCGTGGTGAGCCCGCCACTACTGTCTTACCCTGCGTGGGTCGCTACTGTTAACTCATTTTACAAGAACTTGAGTTTGTAACTAATTTAAATATGAGTTTTGGAAGTTTTAAGTTGTAAAACTAGCCTAAGTTAAAGTCTTCTTTTAGACTGTATATTTTAAAGAACTTGAATTTGAGTTAACGTCTAATTACATGCTCTGAAGTATGTGTTTATAAACAGGAATTGACAGGTTTGATGTGTTTCAATATGGTAACATGTTATGATTGTTATTTATATCTAATCAGATTATCAGAATTTTATTGTGTTTTATTCTCAAGTGAATTGAAAATTGATAATATGTTATGTACGTGTTTTTTTTTTACCTAATATTAGGATTTGTATAGTTTCACTTACCCTAATATGAGATTATGTAGATTCCTAAGCCTCAGGTAATCTGCGACTGAGAGTAGACTCTGAGAACATGGATGAGATTTTGATAATTCGTTTGATGTTTTAATATAAGGTTGAGATTTGGCGGAACACGCAATAGTAGACTGCATGTTACTTGCCTTTAGAACTGAAAGATTTTAAATGTTTAACTGAAACAGTTGATTGAAGGATAAAACTACAAATTTTTGGTAAATAATGTGATTGTGAATCATAAGTAATGTGATAACTTAGAGCCTTAAACTCTAGTGATAGTGCAATACATATGAATGCAGAATCATATTTTGCGCTATGTTAAGATAACACATTTCTCGACAAATTCAGTAACAGTTTGAACTCGTTGATTTGAGATATCAAAGTGCTAGTGAAAGCCTAGTGGCTACAGTTTTCTGTCTTTTGTAATGTGTGAATGCTTATAGCAATAGGTTATCCATGTTAATGTTTGTCGAGTGCAAGTGTTAACCTGACCAGTTTGAATTTAGCAGTACGATTCAAAATTTAATTGTTGCATTCGGTTATTCGTCGGAATGAATTGGGTAAAACAGTTTAACGTGGAAGCAATAATTTTGGCAGTGGAAGCATAATGCCTAGACATTATAAATAATAAGAAATCCGAGACTAAATTTCAAGGACAAAATTATTGTAAGGCGGGAAAAATGTAATATTCTGAACTTTTTCAAGCTGTTTAAAATAATCATATGTGCTCTAAAAAATAAATGGGCAATAATTTTGAGCGATACATGGGTATCAGTGGAGTATATCACTGGAGGTCAAAATATAATTTTGGAAAGTTTTGGGGTCATTTTATAAATATGGAAAATTTTGGGGGCTATTTTACAATTCTGAAAATTTGGTATGATAGGTGTCAATTTTAGAGAATATGAGTCTTATTATGATGCCACCTCCTACTCTCTAATGGTCACCAATGAAAATAAATGATTTAAAAAGGGGTTTGGCTAAAGAAAATTTGGGGAAGAGAAAAGAAATAAAACAAAACAAAACCAAAAAGCAATGAAAGAGAGAAAAATGGAGGAAGAAAGAAACATGGGAAGATAAAGAATTCAGGAGGGAAGAGAGAAAGAGGGACTAAATAATTCTCAAGGATAATCTTTGTTTTTCATTTAAGCGTGTGTACATGAGAGTTTAGTGTGTGTTTTCAGTGTGTGTAAGCGTGTATAGAGGTAGGGGAGAGTGACCGAGGGTGTGCTTAATGTGTTTAGTGTGTATGTGTTCGGGTGAGTGAGTTTATATGTAATTGTGTCTGTAAACGGTGTTAATGTGTGTTTAGGAGGGATTTGGGGTGGATAACAGTGTGTATGTGTGATGCCAGGGGGGTGTGTGTTTGTTTGAGCTTGTGCATGTGGTGTAGTGTGTGCTTGCAGTGAGTGTGCGAGATTCAGGGGTGTGTATGTGTGTGATTGGTATATAATTACGCGCGTTTATGTGTGTGTGTTCGGCAAATTGAAGAAGAAAGGAACTGTGTGTTTCCAATGTGTTAGAGTGTATGCCTTGATTTGAATAATATGTGTACTTGTCACTAAAAGGGGTGGGGTGTTAGATTAGGCAGTTTTGTGCGATTTTTCAATAATAATTCGAATCAAAATATGTTCACACCCTATTCTGGTCGCACCCAGTTAATGGTCAATTATTCAATGCCGTCACCCGGTCAAAGCGCATCTTCTTTCAAGCATTCACAGGCGTCACCAATGCAACGACGTTAACACAGTCAAACACTTGGAAAAAGGGCTCGCCCCCTGAAGGGGGTCGGCCACCCTCTCTCAATGGGGGTCGGCCACCCCTTCTTGAGGGGGTCGGCCACTCCTTATTAAAGGGGGCCGGCCATCCCTTTTTCAAGGGGGGTCGGCCACCCCTTCTTGAAGGGGATCAGCCACCCCTTCTTGAGGGGGGGTCAGCTACCCCCTTCTTGAAGGGGGTTGGTAACCCCCTCTCCCAGGGGGTCGGCCACACTTTTGTCTTACAGGGGTCACTCCTAAACCCCGCCATCATTCATCGCACTCTCTACAGTGCTCGCTCAACACCAATTGCTCCGCGATGTTCGTCGCCACGCCCGTGCGCCCCTTCTCATGTTGCATGCCCCCGGCACCGAGTATTGCTCTGTGACGTTCGTCGCCGCGCCCGTGCACCATCATCATGATACGTGCCCCGGCACCAAGTATTGCTCTGCGACGTTCGTCGCCGTGCCAATGCTCCATCGTCATGATACGTGCCCCCGGCACCAAGTATTGTCTTTGCGACGGTCGTCGCCGCGCCCATGCGCCACAATCAATGCCTCGTGATGTAGGCACCGCGCCCAAGCGCCACAATCATGTTACATGCTTCCGGAGGGGCTTCGGCCCTCACTGCGGGATGGGCTCACAACCTTAAAAATTGCCAGCTCAATTAAACTGTGGGATGGGCTCACAACTTGTAAGCCATCGCCGGCTCAATCAAACTGCGGGATGGGCTTAAAGCCATCGCCTACTCAATCAAACCATGGGATGGGCTCACAACCTTAAAGCCATCGCTGGCTCAATCAAACTGCGGGATGGGCTCATAACCTTAAAGCCATCGCTGACTTAATCAAACTGCGGGATGGGATCACAACCTTAAAGCCATCACCGGCTCAATCAAACTACGGGATGGGCTAAAAGCCATCGCCGGCTCAACCAAACTACGGGATGGTCTCACAACCTTAAAGCCATCGCCGGCTCAATCAAACTGCGGGATGGGCTCATAACCTTAAATCCATCGCCGACTCAATCAAACTACGGGATGGGCTCACAACCTTAAAGCCATTGCCTGCTCAATCAAACTGCGGGATGGGCTTAAAGCCATCGCCGGCTCAATCAAACTGCGGGATGGGCTCACAACCTTAAAGCCATCGCCGGCTCAATCAAACTGCGGGATGGGCTTAAAGCCATCGCCGGCACAATCACCGGGGGCTCCGGCCCTCGCAGCGGGATGGGCTCACAACACTGAAGCCATCGTCGGCACAACCTTAAAGCCATCAACATCACACTCGCAGGGGGCTCCGACATAAAGACTTCCCCGCAACGGACTCTAAGCACTGAGCGACGACCATGCCCACTCATGTTGCTGTTGATCGTCGACCACTGTCCCTGTTTGTCATCGCCCTGCCTGCGCGGCTCTGCCAGCCCTCGCTACCTGTCTAGGGAGCCTTGCTCTCAGCCCTTACTCCATCCTTGTTGTCTCCCACTTTGCCTACCTGGAAGCTGACTCAGACTGCATCCTTTGTGGCACATCCGCGTAGCAGCGAACCCCTTTTCCTGGGCAACAAAATCTAATAATGTACAAAATAGAGACCCCCATTATTTTTACGAGACGTACACTGTGATTTGTTTTTGGGATTTTTCGGTGTTTGTGAAGGACACTAAATGAGGGTATCGATTACAAGGAATTCTCAAATTATTTTATATAGCAAATCAAGTTATTTTAAAAATCTAAAAATTTTAAGAAAACCTTATATTATTGAGATGTTTCATTTTCTAAATTTTGTGTCATTCCGAGGTCAATAGCTATTTTTTAGCGGTACCAACTTTTGAGCGCTCAGTTCAGACATTGGTTTTGGATTTTTTAGCGAAAATTTTCTAAAATATAGCCCAAAAATAAATTAAAGAGTCCTAAAAGGGTCTTTTAAAATGTTTTTGAGATTTTTCCGGTGCGAGGGGCACCAAGGATGTTTTGGTAATTTTCACCCCGTGGAGGTGTTTTGTAATTTTACCTATAAAATGTACTTTTGGGCAAATTTACGTATGGTATGGATATTGTTCCCAACCTATTCTAATCATACCCAAAGGACCACTAGGGGTCCCATTTCACGCGAACACGTCAACATTGTCCACAGTCATTTTTCTAACGCTTCGAACAGGTCAAAGTGTGCTTGCCCAAGTCACATGTGTTTCTCGCTTCGCGCGCTTCTTGCGCAACTTAATCACAAATTATTTCACGTTGACGTCACTCACGATAGCACGATCGTCCCACCTCGACCACCCAAGCACCTTTTCAACAAAAACATCGACTGACGGCGCAACCGGAGCAACCCCCTCTAGGGGCAAAGGCCTTGGCCAAACCCATTGGGTCGGCCTCGGCCTCCCCAAGGCCATGGGGTCAGCCTCGGCCTCCCATGGGGGTTTGGCTTTAGCCTTCTCCCCCCAATTATTCACTTTTTGCGCAAAGTCCTTTTCGCATTTTTTCACTTCGTATGCTTTGTATGTGACTTTGGCACCTTGTTCGTCACGTGGGTACAATTCACGTCGACGCGCTCGTCGTAACGCAACTTCCGGATTTGTCATTGCCCATCGAAACACCTACCGTCGATGCTCCCAAAGTTCACCAAGAAGGGGGAGTGGCCTTGGCCTCCCTTCTTAGGAGTTGGCCATTGGCCACCTCCTAGGGTCAGCCTTGGCCTCCCCAAGGGGGTTGGCCTTGGCCTTCCCCCAATTATTGGCCTATGGCCTCTCTTTTTGCACGCACTTGTTTTCTCGAGTCCTTGCACCTCCGTGATGTTTACGAACGTTCATGCATCAACCTCGCGACGTCCGTCGTGCATCAACCTCACGACGTCTGTCGTCCATCAACCTCGCAACGTCCGTCGTGCATCAACCTCGCGACGTCCGTCGTGCATCAACCTCGCGACGTCCGTCGTGCATCAACCTCGCGACGTCCGTCGTGCATCAACCTCGCGACGTCCGTCGTGCATCAACCTCGCGACGTCCGTCGTGCATCAACCTCTCGACGTCTGTCGTGCATCAACCTCGTGCCGTCCATCGTCCATCAACCTCGTGACGTCCGTCATGCATCAACCTCGTGATGTCCCTCGTCCATCAACCTCGCTCGCGACGTCCGTCGTCCATCAACCTCGCTCACGACGTCCGTCATGCATCAACCTCGCGACGTCCGTCGTGCACCAACCTCGTGACGTCCGTCGTGCATCAACCTCACGATGTCTGTCATGCATCAACCTCGTGATGTCTGTCGTGCATCAACCTCGCGACGTCCATCGTCCGTGACCGCATACCACTCCTGCGATGCCCATCACCCAAAGTCGCGCACTACCACCGAATGACTCGTCACCAACGACCGCATACCATCACTCCCGACTTTGTCATTACTACATTTTGCATTCATCATCTTGTTATGACAGGTACACTCAGCTCAAATCCCATCTTCAGGACACCCAACGCGTTCCGGTGCACCGTCTCTGTGACGTTCGTCGCCGCGCTCGTGCACCATTCTAATTATATGTGCCCCAGAACCAGGTATATCCCCACGACGTTCTTCGCCGCGCCCATGCGCCATCATCATGATACATGCCCCCGGCACCAAGTATTGTCTCTGTGACGTTCGTCGCCGCGCCCATGCGCCATTCTCATGACATGTGCCCCGGCACCAAGTATATCCCCACGACGTTCGTCGCTGCGCCCTTGCGCCATTCTCATGATGCATTCCCCCGGCACCAAGTATTGTTCCGCAACGTTCATCGCCGTGCCTGTGCGCCATTTTCATGATATGTGCCCCTGCACCAGGTATATCCCCGTGACGTTCGGCTTCGCTCCCATGCACCATTTTCATGATACGTGCCCCCGGCACCAAGTATTGCTCCACAATGTTCGTCACCGCGCCCATGCGCCATTCTCATGATATGTTCCCCGACACCAAGTATTGTCTCCACGACGTTCGTCGCCGCACCCATGTGCCATTCTCGTGACATGTGCCCCGGCACCAAGTATATCCCTGCGACGTTCGTCGCTACGCCCTTGCGCCATTCTCATGATGCGCGCCCCCGGCACCAAGTATTGTTCCACGACGTTCGTCACTGCGCCCTTGTGCCATTCTCATGATACGTGCCCCCGGAACCAAGTATTGTTCTGCGACGTTCGTCGCTGCGCCCGTGCACCATTGTCATGATACGTGCCCCCGGCACCAAGTATTGCTACGCGACGTTCGTCGCCGCTCCCATGCTCCATTCTCATCATATGTGCCCCGGCACCAAGTATTGTCTCCGAGACGTTTGTCGCCGCACCCATGCGCCATTCTCATGACATGTGCCCCTGCACCAAGTATTGTTCCACAACGTTCGTCACTGCGCCCTTGTGCCATTCTCATGATGCGTGCCCCCGGAACCAAGTATTGTTCTGCGACGTTCGTCACTGCGCCCGTGCACCATTGTCATGATACGTGCCCCCGGCACCAAGTATTGCTCCGCGACGTTCGTCGCCGCTCCCATGCTCCATTCTCATCATATGTGCCCCGGCACCAAGTATTATCTCCGAGACGTTTGTCGCCGCACCCATGCGCCATTCTCATGACATGTGCCCCGGCACCAAGTATATCCCCGAGACGTTCGTCGCTACGCCCTTGCGCCATTCTCATGATGCGTGCCCCCGGCACCAAGTATTGTCCAGCGACGTTCGTCGCTGCGCCCTTGTGCCATTCTCATGATGCATGCCCTCGGCACCAAGTATTGTTCCGCGATGTTCGTCGCCGCGTCCGTGCGCCATTGTCATGATAAGTGCCCCCGGCACCAAGTATTGCTCTGTGACGTTTGTCGTCGCGCCCGTGCGCCATTGTCATGATACGTGCCCCCGGCACCAAGTATTGCTACACGATGTTCGTCGTTGTGCCGATGCGCTATTCCCATAACATGTGCCCCGGCACCAAGTATATCTCCGCGACGTTCGTCGCCGCTCCCATACGCCACTTCCATGACACGTGCCCCCGGCACCATGTATATCCCCCGACGTTCGTCGCCTCCCTTGTGCTATTCTCATGACATGTGCCCCGACACCAAGTATATCCCCACGATGTTCGTCGCCTACGCCCTTGCACCATTCTCATGACATGTGCCCCGGCACCAAGTATTGTCTCTGTTATGTTCATCACCGCTCCCGTGCGCCACTTCCATGACATGTGACCACTGCACCAGGTATTGTTTAATGCTGTCGGCATTGTGCCCATGCACCACAATCATGTTACATGCTTTCGAGGGGCTCCGTTCGTAGTGCTCCTGCATGAGGACCCCTCACAACAGGATGGGCTCACAACCTTAAAGCCATCGCCGGCACATCAACTACGGGATGGGCTCACAACCTTAAAGCCATCGTCGGCACAATTAACTATGGGATGGGCTCACAACCTTAAAGCCATCGCCGGCATAATCAACTACGGGATGGGCTCACAACCTTAAAGCCATCGCCGGCACAATCAACAGCGGGATGGGCTCACAACCTTAAAGCCATTGCCGACACAATCATAGCAGGATGGGCTCACAACCTTAAAGCCATCGCCGTCACAATCACGGGGGGCTCCGACACGAGGACCCCTCGCAGCGGGATGGACTCACAACCTTATAGTCATCGCCGCCACAGGATGGGCTCACAACCTCAAATCCATCGCCATCTTTATTCTAGGGGGCTCCGCTCGTAGTGCTCTTGCACGAGGACCCTTCGCAATAGCGGGATAGGCGACTCCTTCAAGACACTATCTCCGTCAGGGTGTTTTCGTGACTGGCCTACGTGCTCCGGAACCTCTATGGATTATGACCCCCGGGTCACTCTAAGACGGGAACAGGTCTTCGGAGGGCATCGTGCCTAGTCTGCCTGGCAGTTGGGCATCGGGTCTTCCCCACCACTGCCAGGCCTGTGGGACTCTGCAAGGGCTTGGATTGGAGGCTAGATCAAGGGGTTCTCTGGCCACATAGACGCTCTGGGAGCCAGTCTTTCCAGAAAGACAAAGCGATGTTATACGGGGCAGGCTGGGTGAATATGCAATTCGACAGTCCGTGGAGCACCGACAGTTGTGGACCCCTCGGTGACATGTCACTCCCAGGGAGCACCACGTGTCACATGATGACATCATCATCTCAATCTCTATAAATAGAGGTCTTGAGAATTCATTTAAGGGACTGTGACATTTTTTACAGGTTAGACATTTTCAGAACACTTTCACTTTCTCACTCTAGAATCCTAGAGAGAGAAGCATACAGGACCCTAACTCTAGACTTAAGCATCGGACTGTGACTGTCGTGTGTATTCACCCTGCATCATCACCCTCCCAGCACTGCTACCCTCAGGCTATGTTTGGGAAGCCCTTGGTCTCTACCCTTACTCCGCCCTTGATGTGTCCTACCTCACCACACTTGGCATCTGACTCGGACTGCATTCCTTGTGACACCTCCACGTCGATTGCGAACCCACTTTGCGAACCCACTTTCCCTGGCATCAGATATTTTAATAATTTTATTCACAGGAAGGCTGTTCTTGTGATTTAAGTATAAGAGGGCACTTTTGGTAATTTTCCTTACCCCGTGTGGGGAGGGGGGAGGGGTGTCATTCTTGGAGTATGCATGAGTCAGTATTAAGTTCATAATATCATAATGTAGACTATATTCTAATCATTTGATCGTTCCATTTAGGTAAAAGCAAAAGACTTTTCAGTTAGTATAATTTAACTTCGGGTCCAGGTAAGAATTTCTATCTGAACCCTCGGTAAGGATTTTCATCCAAACCCTATTTTGATAACATGTGTTCGTAAGTATGCTTTCGATTTACTTATGACTATTGTTTAACACTGGGATATGTATTGACATAAGCATGTTATTGTCAAGAAAATCCCAACATTGAACTTGAATTGGTTATTTGGATATCTTATCGATCCTCGCCTAATTACATGCTGAGGAAATTCGATAACTGGTTGCATTCTTTCTTTTGAATCATTGTGCTTTAAATTAATAACTGTTTGAATTTGTTCTTGTTATTTGTTTGTGGCTATTCTTGAATTTTTAAGTGATGAATCGATATCAGCATCTTTAATTGACATTGAAACCCTAATTAATATCGATTATTTGAATTCATTTTAATGCTCATTTCTTATTGCATGTTGAGCAATTGAGTTGTTTTTTATAATGTGATTGTTATCTTCTATGTTGACCACGGAATCTATTTTGTGGGGAGGCGTTATAAGGATGGTCTGAACCTGCATAATTATGTAGGGCTAGTACCTTGATGAAAAGGACTAGTTATTGTACATCATGCATGTGTACACTGTATTGTACATTGCAGGGTGGCATTGCCTCTGCCCATGGTTAATGTCTTCTGAATTTGTTTTCATTGTATCCTACAAGGATTAGTTTGAAAATGATTGGAAATGAATGTCTTGATATCTATTGAAGGGGATTGAGTTGAAACTCTTCCCCATATTGTGATAAAACTATTTGTGATTATTTGCAACCCTTCCCTATGTTGACTTTGAAGTATTTTACTCATTTGAAATCCTTTAGAAAATCATTATTGTATTTTAAAATGATGGCTTTGAAAATGATCTTCAAATGATTGTTTTGCTCTCTGTTTATGATCGTTTTGGTATCTATTTTGATTGTTTATGATCGTTTTGGAAATCATTAAACTGTTTATCATTGTTTGAAATGTTTTGAAAAATTATCATCGAATTGACTCTTGGATCATTTTGTATTTCCTTCGGTTGTTCCTTGTACGAACTTATTGAGCTCTCAAAATCTCACCTTGTTTGATTCCCTTCTATAGGTTATGATCAACTATAGAATGCTCCGAAATGGGTTTAGAGTCTGTGTGAGATTCTGGAGTGCCCACCACTATTTTGTGTTGTAAGACCTCTGCGTGGGTTGGTACTGTTAGTTGCTTTGTAAAGAACCTAAGTTTGAGGCTTGGAAGCTTTAAGCTATAAAACTAGCTTAAGTTAAAGTTTTTTTTTTAGAGTTTATATTTTGAAGAATTTGACTTGGTGTCCATTTAGAAGTTTTGGTATATTTTGGAAGCTGCGGTTGAGTTAAGATTACTTTTGTCAGTAAGCAGGGTCTGATGTGTTGTGATATGGTAGGTTAACGCTCCCAGAGTTCGGGGCTATGAAGCTCTAGATTTTTGGGCCTTTACATCACAGATGTGCAAAAATTGGTCAAAGATGGGACATACACAAACGGTGCATCTCAGAAGGATCGTATAGCCTTACGGTGGTGGGATGCATGATTCATCATGTATGACAAATATTTGCACAAAAGGCATTATGATGGAGAACAGTTATTGTGTGTGAACGAGAAAAAAAGGTCAGCAAATTATGGAAAGCATACCCTTAAGTGATGGTGGACCTCATATGAATAGTAGGATGCTAGCAAAGAAGATTCTTCTCACAGGTTATTACTAGAGTACCATGAGGCAAGACATAAATGCCGGGTGAATTAAGTCCAAAATTGACATAAATGTCGGGTTTTGCAAATCCCCCCCCCCCGGGAGTTGAATAATATGGAATCTCCCTAGCCTTTTTTTAAGTGGGGAGTAAACATTATTGAGAAGATCATTTCGAAGGCATCTAATGGCCATGACGATATACTTGTTGCCATTGACTATTTTATGAAGTGGATTGAAGCAGCTTCATATGCAATTCTTAACACTGAGAGGGTGGTACAATTTATCCAAATTGACATTACATGTCGGTATCGTGTCTCACATTATATGATTTTTGTCAGTGGTCAGTATTTCAGGGGAGAAATCATAGCAGTGTGGAAGAATATGGCACTAGCGAATATTGATCTTCATCGTACAACCCGCACATCAATGGGGTTGTGGAGGCCGCCAACAAGATCATAAAGAATATCCGAAGTAAGACAGTGAAGCCAGATAAGCTTCTTGTAGACACCTACTTTTTGTTGGCATTTCTAATTAATTACATAATGGGCTTCGTTATTAATTAAAATACATTATTGAGTATGGGCTAAGTGATGTAATTTAATTATTTAGTACAGTCCATATTTATTTAATTCATTTGGTCCAGGTTAATTGTCCAGTCCAGTCCTCCGAGTTTAATTGTTCAGTCCAGTCCGTTGCATGACCAGTCCAGTCTAGTCCGTTAATCCTATCCATTGCATTTAGTCTGGTCCATTTAGATTAAGTCTGGTCCATGATCTAAATTATTTAGATTGGAAAAATAATCAACATTTTATCCTTGATGTAGAGATCAAATCAATCAATTTTATGGTTAAAAAATGACTTATATCGAATCTAGTACATCTTATTTGTGATTTCAGAGATAACTACTGAAATTAGGGTCAGATAATATATCAAAATTCTGAAAAAAAAAATATTTTTTTATAAATGGGGTGAACCGACCAGTTTTAGATAACCGGCCGGTTAGTTTACCAGATTGGTATTGCCATTCTTATTAGATTTTGCGACCTTCAGCACTGTAAGAAAAGGTCTTGGCCTTTATTTTGAGTGGGAGAGACATAAAGTCTATTTCTTAAGCTTATTCCCTTCAGATTTTGGGGGCCATTTTCTCGTGAAGTGACCTCCAACCTCTCTCGAGAATCTTAGCCATCCAAATCACTCTTTAAAATGTCACTTTGTTCTTTGCATTATGGATCCAATGGTGAACGTTCTCGAATCGTCAAGGCAAGTTGAGGTAACTTTTACCAGCTTCCATATGGTAGAAATCATATAGATTGTCATCCCTTCTCTGAAGTCACATATCATTTCAAAACAATAGAAGAGTTATTTTCATTTTTCTTTATCTAAGTATAACTCCCAAATTGTAGACTACATCCCCTAGAACAAGTGTCGAACTACGGTGGTTTTGATTTTGATTAGTCTGGTCGGATACATAGGCCACTTGACCCCAGTTGTCGAGTTCAAGCCCGAATAATAAAAAATAAACTTAGGGTGAGTCTTGTCATATTTTTACACGCTATGTGTTCTTACGGGTGCCTAACACCATCCCGTTGTGTAACTTAGTCCCCAGACACCTCTCTTGGTTTTGATAGAATAGTCATCCTTCTTGGACACCTTTGAGTTATTTTTCCTTATTAAATAAGATGGCGATTCTAGAAAATCCTTTTTTCGGGGATTTTTCCGAGGCAGTGCGCTATAGTGACGGCTCCGCTGGGGACTAAAAAAAGAAAAACATTAAGAGGACTAGACTTGAAATGTTTCTCATGATTTTGACGTCGTTGTATTTTTATTGTATTTTTTTGTGGCATGTAAAATATGGCATAATTGTGGTTCTTGTGCTTTTATTTTCATACCTCACACACGCGCACGTCCACCCCGACCAACCCATTTGAGAGCGACACACTCGAGGCCCTTGGTCCTCCTAGGCTCAAGACGAACTCTCGATCAAGTTCTCAACTCCACATGGTTTGTACTAAAGATTCTTTCTGGCTTCCTAGTATATTGAACGACTTGTATATGCCCTGGTGATCACCCATCATTAACTTCACAGTTACAGATGGAGGTATATGGTATAGTCGAGCCGATGGAGTGACCTTTACACCAGTGTTATAAGGAGGAAAAGTCACACCCGAACCATTCAGTGTTCTATCCTTTGTTGGGAGATACGGCATGTTGGCAGGGAAACCACCAGCATTATGTAACCTACATTGATAATTTTGCAAAAAAGGAGAGGCTTTGACTAAATGGCCGGTTATCCGCACTCCCAATCAGACGATTAGTCAGTATGTGCATTTACTTGAAAACATCGAGATTGGCTATTTCATACCCTGATTAACCCACTGACTAACAGGTCGGTTATCCTCTCAAATGACCTTACAGTTAGTCAGAGACCTTAACATCCAGAAAATTTCTAGAAAAAAACTCCCAAAAAACTCCCTCGAACCACTGATCAATCTGCCAGTTAACCTCTCGGATGATCGGACCACTAGTTAGAAACCTTACCCTTTGAAAATTTTCAAAAAAATTCCCAGAAACAAACCCTCAAACCCACTGACCAACCGACCGGTTATCTGCCAAGATGACAGGACTGTTAGTCAAAAACCTTATCCCCCAGAAAAATGTCTAGAAAATTTCCCAGAAAGAAACCTCAGCCTACTGGCCAATCGGCCAATTATCTCGTTAGATGACTAGACGGTTAGTCAGCCCTTTTTTCCAAAAGTTCGAAGAATACCCTCCAGACCAAAAAAATCTACTTTCACCCCTATCGAGGTATGACCCAGCCAGATCGATATATGTGAAATGTATTATTACCTAACTGAGCAACAATCCCAAACCATCGAGGAATTGGATAACCTTAAGAGGAGAGGTAGGACAGACCCAGATGAGGATGGGAAGAAAGACAACAGAAAGAAAGGTCTGGAGTTTGTTTAGATGTATGAGTCTGAGGAGGAAGAAACTAAACAACCCCCCCCTCCCCACTGTACCAGAATGAAAGGATAAGTTAGCCACACTAGAATCCCAAGTTACTAGGATGAGGACCACCGATGGCCTATTAGACCTCGGTGCTTTAACCGTGAACCTCGAGGATAGGTCATCCCTCAAGTTCAAGATGCCGGATATGGATAAGTTTGATGGGAACATAGATTCTAAGATTCATGTGAATATGTATATGCGAACGTTGACCCTCTATGGGATAAATCATATTGTGAAGATGTATATGCAAGCGTTGGCCCTATACGGGGTAAATCATAATCAGTTAATACAGTTGTTCCATCGTACCTTTACTGAAGCCGCTTCCTGATGGTTCCTTACTTTGGATGAAGCCTGAGTCCGCACATGGAAAGATGTTGTAAGAGAGTTTGTCAGACAATATCAGTATAATGCAGACCTATATATCACCCATAGAAATTTGGAAACCACGAAGCAAGAGCCAAGAGAGTCTATTTCAGCTTTCATCATGAGTTGGAGGAATAAGGTAGCTCAGATGTGAACCGCCTGACTGAGGAAGAGCAAGTGAATATCATGAGAAGCAATCTGCTTCCAGTCTACCACGATTACATTTTTTGTCACTACCACACGTCGTTTAAAGCTCTCATGGAATCCCTCATTCAAATAGAAGATGCAATCAACAAGGGAACCATCTCTTGTGATTCAAAACCACTAGGAGCATACCGAGCCAGTCCAAGGAGTTCCAATGTGCAGCCTAAGCCAGCAGCAACCAACAATGTTAACACAGTGCAAGCAGCTCAAGCAGTGATGTGGGAACCCGTTATAGAGCCTAGACGGAAGTTCACCTCCTTGAACGTATTGCTCCTCAAGGTTTTTGAACAGTTTCTAAGGAGATGAATGATTTTCAAGCTGCGACCTACCCCTACACCAGCTGTGATACCCGATGGATATGATGTGAATGCCTTTTGTAATTACCATCAAGGAAAAGGGCACAGCAGGGAAAGATGCATGACCCTCCGACATGCCATACAAGACTTCATGGACAAAGGCAAAGTGTCCCCTCCTATCAAACCAAATGTCCGAAAAGAACCCTAGCATACCTATGGGGTTAATTGTATTGATGACAACTAGTCAGTCCAAGATCCGACGGCCTTTATTGTCCTTACCAACCAGCTAGTTTTAAGGTTAGTGTCTGCTTATCATTCTCTGCTATAGTTTTTCTATGTGAATACTTGGGAGGAGTTGATGGATGGAGAGACTTTTTACAGTTGAGGAAGAATACGATGAATAAACCAGGTTTATGTTCCGACCAATTCCAGTGTGTCCCACTTAACCAGATGTACCAAACTTACCCCTGCCAGCCACATCCGACACATTGTTCTCTCAAGACCTTATAGATGATGAAGTCCTTAGATAGTTGAAGAAGACCCAAGCCAACATCTCCATATGAGGACTACTATCAGCCTCATACTTCCACCGTCAAGCCCTTATCAAACTTCTCAGTAAAGCTCAAATACCAATCCAAACCTACCTTGAAGATCTGTCCCAAGTGCCATGGGCTATACATCTTGAAAATGTCCTTACATTTTCTGAGTCTGACTGCCCAAATCAGGACCAAGCCACAATGATTCGCTCTATATCACTATGCGAGCACTTGATAAAAGGATTACTCTAATCCTTATAGATAATGGTTCTGCTCTAAATGTCTATCCCTACACATCGTTCATGCCCTTGGTATAAACCTGTTGCATTTCATTCCTTCTAACCAAGACGTCCGAGCATATGATAACACTTGAAGGGAGGTAATTGGTACAGTAAAACTTCCAATGACTGTGGGTTCTGCCAACTTTGATGTCGAGTTTCAGGTGTTGGATATTCCGACCGCCTTTAACCTTCTGTTGGGTCAAACTTGGATACACTCAATCGGCGCAATCCACTCCACATTGCACCAAAAGGTTAAATCTGTGTTGAATGATGTCATCTTTAACACAGTGGGAGATTCACAGTTGTCGCAAATCAGATAGGCCGAGAAGGATAGTGTTCAGATGCCGCATAATTCTTTGGATATTATACTCAGTGGATTTAGGATGGATCACCCGGTTCAGTGTCTGGAGTATGGCGAAGTTTGTCACGATGAAAAATTCCTCACCTTTGCCCCATACAACAGTACAACAGTGCTCCCCATGATGAGAAAATTCAATTACTTTCTAAGAAAAGGCTTTTAGGCCAAAACTGTCAAGGAATTCCTAGCTTTCTAGATATAAAAACAAGAAAGACTAGTTCGGCTTAGGGTACAAGCCAACCAGAAACGAGAAGAGGGAAGCTATCCGGAAGCTCGCCTAGCCAAGAAGGATAAAGAAGATGAGAAGTGCATGAACTCGAGCATGATCCCTATTATGAATGGACGCTTCATCAAGGAAGGAGAAAATAGGCCCTTCTACGGGTTTTTAGAACAAGTTACAGTGTCAAAACCGGGAAGCATATTAAAGGATGAGAGATATTCTATGACTGCGAGTGGGTTGATGTAATATCCTTGTTGTTGTTTAAAAAAAAGAAAAAAAAACTAGTCTGATTTCGTGGCTGCCACAAACAATAGGGAGTGTGTGCACGTAAAGTGGAGGGTGAGGTGGCATGAGAAAGAGCTTATCATGGACAGTTGTTTGAGGAAGAATTACGGAAAATACAGAGGGAATCTCGGGACACTTTCAACTGAGAAGTTGTAGACAAAAGGGACAGGAAGAAAACACAAGAAACAGAATTTGATTTGGTGAAAAATTGAAGAAGTTATGGACCACTAAACTCAGGTAAAAGTCAGCTTGCAGTGTGCGAAGTAGCTGATTGAGGGGGGAATTTGAGGAAAATCCAGGAAGAATTTCATGAAAGGCCGAACAAAGAAGTTATAGAAGGGAGAGAAAAGAAGAAGTTGCAACAAAGAGAAGGCATTTTCGTCGAGAATGAAGAAGTTACGGGTCTTCAAAGTGAGGTAAAAATCATCTTTGTGTGCGTGTGTTCTTGGTGTGTTGATATGTTTTCTTGATGGAAATTAGGGCCGAAATGATTGGGGGTAAAAGTGTAATTTTGAAAATATGATGAACGGGATGCATATTTTTATTAAGTAGCATCATTTTGATGATAATGAGGTGTTAGGAGGCTAAAGGAGGGGTTATGGTGATTTTGGGATCAAATTGTAATTTTCCAAAGTCGAGGGGTCAAAATGCAATTTTGGAAACTTGAGGGACTAAATTGCAAATTGTTGAAAGTTGTAAAAGGTGTCACAAATGAGAGAATTCAGCTGAGTTGTGGCCACCTCCTGATTGGAATTAGGCTGACTAAGTGTTGGGAAATAATAAAATAAAGAATGGATGAAGTTGAATGAGGGAATTATAAAAGAAAGTTTGTGGGGTGGAAAGTGGAATTAAGGAAAACTCGTGAATAGTTGCTGGGCATGAACAGTAACCCGTGAAGAACCCAGAAACTGGGTGGAGAAAAGAGAAGAAAAGAGGAAGAAAGAAGAAGAAAAAAAATCCTAAACCCTAGCAGGGTAATCTCTCCATCTCGAACCATTAATTATGAAGAAATTGTGGGTTTCATTTGGGTTATTTTTGGATGAAATTACACAGTAAACATGTATTTGTGTGAGTGTGTGTTCTTCGGGTAGATATGGGTATGGATTTATACGGTGTAATTGTGTAAATTAAGTGGAGTTAGGGTGTCCATGTTTAATTTGTGATATAACCGAGTGATTATAATGTGAAACTAATGAGAAAGTCATGTGGGATTGGGGGAAGAGTGTGCCCAGGTGTATGACGGGCTGAAGGAGGAAGAAGACTTGTGTGTGCGCTCAACGTGTGTTAGTGTGTGTGATGATTTCAATAGTAGATGTAATTGTCGCAAAAAGTAAAGATTCAATATACAGGTTCTAATCCAAATTTTTAAAAATATCTAGAGGCCGATTTAGCCAAAGTACGAAAAATAGACCCTAGTTATTTTTGAGAGACCTGTATCGTGAACAAATTTCAGATTTTTCTGAGATCAGGAAGGGGGTGAACGGATGTGGGAAGTTTGGAACTTTATGGTGAAATTTAAAATATCAAACGAATGCGGTTTTGCGCAAAAATTTAATGAGAACTCTATAATGCTGAGAAGTTCCATTTTCCAAGTTTTTGGGTCATTCCGAAGTTGTTAGCTATTTTTGGCCGAACGGGCTTTTAAGCTCTCGATCCGGACACCGATTCTGGATTTTTGGGCGAAAAATTTTGTAAAATACTTTTTAGCTCAAGAATGAATGCAGGAGGTTTAAAATATCATTTTAAAGTGGTTTTGAGATTTTTATGGTGCCGGGAACCCTCAGGGGGCATTTTGGTAATTTGCCACCCGGAGAGGGGTATTTTGATAAATTTCCCGGTAAAGTTTTTCAAGGGACTTTTTAGTCCAGGAAGGATTGTAAAACACCTAAAAGGTTGTTTTGAAGCTGATTCGGGGCGTTGCGGTGATAGTGAACCCCGGGGGCATTTTGGTAATTTATCACCAGGGGGTATTTTGGTAAAGTTTTTCTATAAAATGCTTCAAAGGACTTGTTAGTCCGGAAAGGGATGTAAGACAGTTGAAAAGTTATTTTAAAGTAGTTTTGAGACGTTTGTTGGGGCGATGGCCGCCAGGGGGTGTTTTGGTAATTTTCTCTTTAAAATTTTTTGAGGGAATATTTAGTCTATAAATGATGCAGTACATCTAAAAAGTAGTTTTAAAGTGGTTTTGGGGTGTTGGTGGGGGTGTTGGTGATGTAGCGGCCATCAGGGGATATTTTGGTAATTTGCCATGTTGGCACTAAATTTTTTAGGACACGCATAAATTAGCGTTCGGAGGGGTGGAAAGCGAGATATAGTGGTAGTATGTCTAAAATGAGGGTTGTTATCGATATTAAGTCGACAAGGCTAGATTAAGGATCTGATTATCGGATCGAATCAACTAGCTGTCGTAAGATGCTAGGAACGGTTAAGTGGGAATGGGTAGAATAAGGAGTGCGTATATGTTGAATGATGACTAATGAGCAGGATATGATTTGACTAGGTGATGCAGCTCGTTGCGATCAGAGATTGCGAGTTGCTTCGGCTATAAGCCAAGCAGGTAAGGACAATGCGGTTCTATTATGCTAATGCATTGTTTCGATTAGCATACTATGTTGATGACGTTTATGTTGGACTCTTGCTGTTATGGGTTGACACCGGTAGTCATTGTGACCGGTATACGTATATTTGAATTGTGCTATTGAGGACTTAGGGTAGAAGAAATTCCCTTAGTCCGCCCTGTTGATAGAATTTAGTGAGGATGATGGGCGTCCTTGTATGCTATGACTTGATTTGATTAGCATACCTGAAGTGGATGATGATGTTGTGTAGGGTTGTTGTGTGGTGGTTGTGAGATGCCGGTAATTCTTGATAGCCGATATCTCTTCTCTTTGAGAACACCATTGAGGACTTGCGGTAATCTTCTCCCGAGTCCGTCCTATCGTTGATAATGATGTCATTGATGTTGTTGAGGTCGTTGCGTGTTGTTGTGAAATGTTGGTATTTATTGATAACCGACATTTCTCTTATGTAAGAACGTTGTTGAGGGCTTGCGGTAATCTTCTCCCAAGTCTACCATGTTGATGATGTGACGTTGAACTCTTGTTGTTAGGTCTGAACACCGGTCAATCTTCTGATCTGGTATTCCTTGTTGAGCTGTGTTGTTGAGGACATAAGGTGGAATAAATTTTTCCTTAGTCCGCCCCGTTGATGATGTCTTGTTTCTTGACTGTAACGTGATTAGGGAAAGCACTCTAAATGAGTTCCCTGCTTGTTGACAATGTCTCTTTTATTTACTTGAGACTGAGATGAACATCCCGTAAAATGGGACATCAATATGAGGAGGATGGCCTGTGAAACATGATCACTGGCAAAGAGGATGTAGGGCGCGCGAGTCGAGTCTGTCGTGTCTGAGTTGCATTGCATTTGATTTTCTTTTGATGTTAATGATGTTAATGACTTGTATTTCGTTGATGTTTATCTTTCAATTTCCTGTTTTAGTATTCACTTCCATAGTCAGTCAGTCTGTCGGTCAGTCAGTCCAGTCCATGAGGAGGTGGCAGTAATGATGTTCTATTGGGCCTTAAAGCCGCTCAGTCTAACGAAAGAAAACTTTTCGTTTGACAAGTTATGTTGATGCTGAAATTTATTGACTACTCTTGATTCATTGATATCGTTAAGATGATTATTATTCCTCCGAGTCTTTTGAATCATTTGTACACGATATTCCTCGTGTTGTCTTTACTGGGCAATTTGCGCTCATTCCTTATATTGTATTGTGCAGGCTATAAGGAGAACTCTCTAGAGAAGGGAAGAGAAACAAGGTAGAAAAGTTGAGCAAGGAGATGCGTTGTGTGAGGTAAAGATTGAGCCGTGAGATCGGTTGTTAAGAATCCTACGACTACAGTCGTATATTAGGTTGTACATATGCATGTTGTTCATAGACTTGAGAGTCTTCCGCTGCAGTATGATGTATGTTTGTAAGAAAAAATTTTGTAAGGACGCATTTTGGAGCGTCTATTAATGATGTGTGAGTATGAGGATGTAGTTGCTCTGTATTCAGCACAGGGTTTTGAATGTGATTATGGTCGATAACTCAGCTCGGTGACGTCACCAGGGTTGAGGGTGTCGCAGTTGACTTATGTTGTTGAGGACTTAAGGTAGAATGAATTCCCTTAGTTCGCCCGATGATGAGCCCGAAAACTTTGTTGAGGACTTATGATCGAAAACACTCTCTAACTCCACTCCTTTGATGAAAACCGTCTCCCTAATCTGACAAGACTGAGGTGAACACCCCGTATGAAGGGGCATCATTAAGTAGAGGGTCAGTGAAGTGAAGTAACGTACTGGCAGTCAGTGAAAAAGAAAGTAACTGATAAAAATGGAGGAAGAGCGCTAGGGTCTATCGTGTCGTGTCGATTTAAGCATGCATTGCAATTGATTTTGTTTGATGTTGCTGAATTTATTGTCTTGTTATTCTCATGACGATTATTTGCTTTAGTGTTTTCTTTTGCATTGCACTTGCATAGTCCATGAGTCTGTCAAGTGGAAATGAAGATGTTCTGTTGAGCTTGAGCCGCTCAGTCTGAACAAAGGTGATGTACCAAGATGGTTGCAAATGTTCGTTTTTGGCATCCTTAAATCCATTACCTTTGCTAAAAATTCATAACGATTCTCCGATAAATTCGAAAGGATTGTACATTGTACTCCTCATATTATCCTTGTTGGATGACTTGCACGCATTCCTTATCTTATGTGTTCTTCAGGTACTAGGTTTGAAAGAGGAAAGACCTCGGGTAAAGGTAAAGAAAAATTATGCTGAGGTTCTGTGAGGAAATATATCGTCACGATGATGAAAATTTGGTGTAAATATTAAGTTGTATTATATTATGCAATTTCTGTTGCGACACGATGTGTATTATTAAGGAAAATTTTTGTAAGGACGTGTTGTGATGTTCTTTTATGATCTTAAGGTTGTATTCGCTATGTGTTGTATTTAAGGTTGTTACGTTGAGAGGATTGACATCTCAGCTTCGGTGACGTCACTTGGGCTGGGGGTGTCACAATTGAGGATGAAGAAATACCATGGCAAGCGAAACTAGGTACGAAAAAGTCTTAAATTGGATGGATTCAATGGATTCGAAAGCAATGACAGCATGCTTCACATATATGTTTATCTTAGTGCTTATCTGTGAAGTGTATGACGTGGCCATAGACCCAGCATGCCTAATCACTCCATCACAAAGCGACTTTCAGAACAGGATGATCAAGTAGGGACTACTGACTGTGGGAAAGGTTACCGAAGGAAGTCCTCCTACCAAAGATGCCTCGGAGCAGAAGACTTGGATGCCTATGTCACTCTAGCCAATTTGAATCTGTTTCACCTCTATGTGTTTCCAGACTACCTGATTAATAATATAATGCTTGATTTTGATTATCCTTTTGTTGCTAATGTAGGCTATGATGAATTAATCAATTAGATAATGACGAGTCCCACCTAACGGACTTAAAAGAGAAAAAAATATTTAAAATAAATGTTAAAAAGTAATTAAAAATTGAGAATCTAGTGGTGTCAAGCCAGTGGCCGAGGAAATAGTTAAAGTGAACATAAGTTCCCTCAAAAATATAAAAGAAATCAAAATAGGGGCTAGTCTAGATGAGAGAGAAAGAGAAGAGATGGCTGCACTCGTTAGGGAATTAATCATTGTATTTGCTTGGTCCTATAATGACATGCCCGGTATACACCCGTCCATCATGAAACAACACCTACCCATCCTACTGGAAGCCAAGCCCATCAAACAAAAACTTCACAAGTTGAGAACGGAGTGGTCCCTCAAGGTTAAGGAGGAAGTGATGAAGCTCCACATTGGGTTTATTCAAGTGATTGAATACCCTATATGGTTAGCCAACATCTATCGGTACCCAAGCCTTCCGTTCAAGTTAGGATGTGTGTGGACTACCGAGACCTTAACCGAGCTTCTCCCAAGGATTATTTCCCTTTACCCATCATAGACAACACAGCCAAGCATAAGTTGGTATCCTTTGTGGATTGCTTCATGGCCAGATAAAAATGGCTCCTGAGGACTAGAAGAAGACAACCTTCACTACCCTTGGGGTACCTTCTGTTACACAGTGATGCCTTTTAGCTTAAAAAATGCCGGGGCTACATACCAACGAGCTGCTACCACCTTATTCCATAATATGATCCATAAGGAGGTAGAAGTGTATGTGGATATCCAGCCAAAATCAAAGCCATAGTTCAGATGCCCCTATTTCCAAGACAAGAAGGAGATCTAAGGATTCTTGGGTAAAATCCAGTACATCAGTCCGTTCATTTCCCAGTTAACCATGATTTGTGAACCTGTGCTTAAACTACTGAAGGGGGATTCGAGCAAATAATGGAACCTCTTATGCCAGGAAGCCTTCAAAAAAATCAAGTAGTACCTTAACAACCTCTAGTCTTAAGCCCACATATACCCTGTAGCCCCTTATTACTATACATAATCGTGATCTATACCACTGTCAAAGCCATGCTAGCCCAACATTGGAGAATTCATTAGTTGAGAAGGCCATATACTATTTGAGTAAGAAGTTGACCCAAAAAAGAGCTGAAGTATTCAGCCATAGAGAAAACATGTGTATCCTTGGTTAGGGTGATGCAAAGGTTGAGATACTATTTTTTGGCGTACCCCATCAAGTTATTAGCTAGAATGGACCCCATGAAATACCTATTTGAGAAGCCTATAGCGTCAAACCGCATGGCCAAATGGCTTTTGTTTTTTTTAAAATTTGATATTACCTATGTTACACAAAACTCGATCAAAGGAAAGGCCGTGGTCGATATGTTAGTCGATCGCCCAATAGATGATACCAGTTGATGGGAGGCGAAGTTACCAGTCGAAGGAGTGTGCATTATTGAAACATAGATGGATGGCAGTTGTATTTTAATGGAGCCGCGAACAACAAAGGTTTTGGAGTAGGGATATTGTTAAGCTCACCATAAAGAGCCCATTCACCCATAGCCATCAAGCTAACTTTTGACAATAATAACAACATCATGAAGACGAAGCTTGTATCATAGGTTTAGAGATGACTTTATACCTAGGATTCCTGGAGATAATAGTGTATGGAGATTCAGCATTGATGATATGTCAGATCCAGGGTATGTAAAGCCAGCACAGTTCATTATGTATGGCCAAATACTGTATAAGAGACATTATAATGGAGAACACCTATTATATGTAACTGAGAGAGAGTACACAGATCATGGAGGCCATAAATGCGGGAGAATGTGGACCATACATGAACGGGAGATGCTAGCAAAGAAAGTCCTCCGATAAGGATATTATTGGAATACTATGGAACACGATTGTGTCAAGTATATGAGAAGATTTCACAAATGTCTGGTGTATGCCAACTTGCAACATTTGCCTCCCTAGAGTTATACAACATGACCTCCCTGTAGTCGTTCTCAGTTTGAGGGATAGATGTGATTGTAAAAATCAATTATAAAACCTCCACCAGACATGAGTTCATACTGGTAGCCATAGACTAATTTGCGAAGTGGGTGAAAGTCGCTTCATATGCCTACTCAATGCCAGGAAGGTGGCTCAGTTTATCTGGACGAACATCATTTGTAGATATGGGGTACCCCGTGACTTGATTTCGGACAACAAGTTGAATTTTGAAGGAGAAGTCATAGACTTAGCCGAGGAATATGATTTTGACCGACACCGCTCGTCACTGTGTCGACCAAACACCGACGAGGCAATATAGGCCGCCAATAAGAACATTAAGAGTATGTTGAGTAAAATGACGGATTCGTGTAGGAGTTGGACAGACAAGCTTTCCTATGCACTCTGGGGCTATAAAACATCGGTGAGGACGTCAAACGAGGCTACCCCATATTCATTACTCTGTGACATGAAGTTCGTGCTCCCTGTTGAATTAGAAGTCAACTCTCTCAAGGTGCTATTAGTGAATCTGATAGCCGAGGAAGACTGGGTGAGACACATATTCTAAGAATTGACCTGAGCAGACAAGAAAAGGTTGAAGGCACTCCATCACATATAGGGCTACCAGAGATGAATTACCCAAGCATTTAACAAGCAAGTGAAATGAGTGGGTTGAAAGAAGAAGATTTTGTGTTAAAGGAGAACCTTTGACAAATTTGGAAAACACCAGGAAAGTTGGAACCCAATTAGTCAGGTTCCTATATGATCAAACAAATCATGACTGGGGGTGCAACACTGTTAGTCGATTTAGATAGAATTGAGTTATCACATCTAGTCAATCTAAATTTATTAAAGAAATATTATGCTTGAGCCAATTTTGTAACCGAACTACAAAAGACCTGATCCTCCTTAAGAACATTTTTCAGCACACATATAAATTGATGTAATACATAAATAGAGGTACGTAGGCAGCCCGTAAAGTTACTTTGTGTGCCGTCAAATTTAAAAAAAAATTCTTTGATTCCACATACTAAAGCATTGACTACATTCTTGAGAAAAATAAAAATGCCTGATAGAATGAAAACCCTGGAAAGGGCGGCCTAGGTAAAAATTAGAGAAAAAAAATTCTAAGTCCTATCAGCAACCTATAGGATATCGGCCAGAATCTACTTACTTCATAGCTGGACTCTCCTCATCATTCAAGACTAACTTCCATGTCTCCAGATCTTTCTTGTAAGCCAATCTATAAGAAATGGGAATAACATCCTCTAGTTCCTCCACCTGAAAAGCCAGCCTCAAATCAACTTTGTCTTTCCTTTATTACCTTGCCTATCAAATTGACTCTCGAGATAAGCATTCACACATGCCTCCCGGTTCCAAGTAGCCTTGATAGTCAGATTCTTCATCGGTGGCTTCTCCTTCAGCAGCAAAGCGGGATGTCACTGGGGTTCATCCATATGCAAAGACCATATAGGATTCCCGTCAACATCAAAATTCTCCTCGAACATATGGGAACCAATCCAAATGACCCATACTTCATCTTCAGCCTGAGGATGATGAAAACCTTGTATTATGCTCTGAGAAGACCTGTCAGACTCAGACATCTCCAGGATCAACCCGATAGCAGCATAAGCTTCCCTCTTTACTTGCTCAGAAGTTGTATCTCATAAGCACTTAGGAAGTCCCAATCCAGTTCCACCTTCAGTTTGCCTTCCAAAGCTAATACTTCTTTCGAAAACAGGCCCAAAGCCAACAGATTGTATGCATTAGGCAACAATAGAGCAACAGCTTTAATACCGGTGATGAAGGTTTATATTCAATGGAACTATGGGTATAAGGCAGAGACCCCTAGCCCCCTAAGACAGCCTCAATTATGGTCGGACTAAGGACTTGCTCCCCCATGAACTCTCTATAGACTTTCTGGATCACCTGTTCATATTCGAACTGCCTTGGGATTCGGCAAGCAAAGTAGAAGGATGTGTAACGCAATCCCAAGAGATAACACAAGGATATTCAGCTGTTCTCAGAACTGGCCCGTGAGCCATTTACCATTTTATAGTACCCACGAATATCCTTGGAATCTTACACACAGAAGAAGCGAGTCCATTCGTCTATGCTTAAATGATCTTCAAGAAGTAAAGGTCGAGAACAGAAGGCACTGAGGCTATATCCAACCGCAACAGGTTTGGCTATCAGACATATATGGTTCAGCAACCACATGTACAAGAGCAAGGAACTACCTACAAATGGAATGATAGGATCTTTATGAATATCATAGACACCAAGTAAAGTTTCAGCTACCACTAAAGGGATCAGGATTTTACATCGGGTGGATACTTGAAGCTGAACATCAACTAGCCTCATGTCAGTAACCCTTAGTCCAGAAAAGATGAGACATTTGGCTACTAAGCATAGCGCTAGGGCGGACACCCGACCATAGGCATATTGTTCGTCATGACCGGTGGGCTTGGAAGAAAAATATTCTATCAGGTGAGAGATTTGAATACCTTCACGCCGAATCAAAGACCGAGCGCGCTCCTTTTGGACCTTCAATAGAGTCGTAAGGGACTTGACATAACCTTCTTGAACGGTCAGAACAATAATTAGAAGATTGGCTATTAGGCCAAAGAATTCTTCAAAAGTAGGGCAAAGTTCGATTAGACCGAAGCTAAAAACATGATCTTCAACATCCCAAAATTTGCAAGCAGCGCCAAAGAATGTCTTCACAAACCATTATACTCATCAAGCTTGTCACTGATTTTAATCTCTCATCAGCAAAGAATGCACATAATTAGAGCTCGAAGATCGTGGGATCATCTTCGAAAGCCATTGGGGATTTGAAAAGGGGAGAAAGGACGAATTTTGTTTTGAAAGGACGAGTTCTGAATATATATATAGTTAAGTAGCCTAATTTTTATCGAGTTAGGAGTCAAAAATTTTAAAGATTCATAAAATTTTATCGAAAAAATTGTCTAATTAATGATAGACCGGCTAGTTTTGGCTTGAAATTTAAGTTTGCCTCTGACCAACAGTTCGATTTGGCCTTAAAATTGGATTTAGGCCCTGACCAACTAGCCGGTTTTGCTTGGAAATATTTTTGGTCACTGACTAACCAGTCTGTTAGTTAATCTTAGTTAAATTTTTACAGAGTTTTGCTTGATTTTAGGCCAAATCTTGTACCTGTCAAACCTCAATTTTTGAATTCTCAATCCTCCAATTCTCAAACTCTAACTCTTCTTTAGTCCAGTCCTATCCTCCGTCTTTCTGTGCATGTTGTGAGCATATAAGTAGAGGACATGTTGACATAAGAAACTAACTAGTGGTCATTAAGCAAAAACACAAAAACTAAACATGCAAAACATCATTATTTGAAAATCTAGTCCCTAAAAGACCTAAAACAATGTCCTAATACATGGCCTAACTCTAGACTTAGGGTTAACAGTGGAAGTTCTCTTCAAGTCTTCTTATCGGATCTTCTGGGGTTGGGCATCCTCTCTCGACAAGACTTCAAGGCCTCCTGAGATCCCGGCTCGATTTCCTCATTAGGCTCTTCCTCAGCCTCCTCGAAAGTAGCTTCGGTTTATGTTGCCTCGCCTTTACTATCTTCTTCATGTTCTTCCTTTTCGACTCGGGGGAGGACTGTCTTGTTTGATTGAGGTTTCTTATATGTGTGTCGGAAGACTGCGACGATCTGGGACGACTTCTGCCTTAACTTCATTGGAGGAGCTGGAGCCTTCTCTTACTTTTGGTGGTTACTTCTTTGTCCTTGGTTGGAGCTGGCATCGAGATAAGCTTCTTCTGCCAAGTTCGGGTCACCGTTATTCTTTATCTGCTTGCCCTTAGGCAAGACTAGGGTCGCTTTATGGGTGCCACTATCAGCAATAGTTTGGTCCGGGGGCTCTGTGGAGCTCAATTGGCCACTGGATCCACCTTCCGAAGGCGGTATCGAGGGAGTAGGAGTAGGCATCTCCTCCAAAGTCCCGTACATAGAGAGCATTTCACGATATCCCAATACCAGGCCTTTCAGGCTGTGTATCATCATGTAAGCATTGTGGAGTATGGAGCTAGGGATCTACATATAAAAAACCATTAAGTCAAAATCTCGCTTGTATTAGTGAAACAAAGAAATAAAGTAAGAGCAAGTTTAGGGTTAACCGTGTGAATTCCAGCCAACTCCTTGAGCTCGAAGACCTCAGAATCTTTCTTCGACTGCAGGATAAGCTCATACTCGAGAGTTTTACCCTTAGGGTAGTACGGCAACATCCATTGAAGGAATAGAAGGCCTCAATCACTCAATCTTCTTTTTTCTTCCCCTTTCCCTTTTTATCCTGGGCCACCTCCCGTTGATTCTTCAGCATCTCACAAGTCCATGAGGGCACCAAATCCCCTTGCACGAATGCCTCATATGTCTAAAGATCATTCGGCCACTGCAAGGACCACACCAGGATGCCCTGAGCAAACTCTGTCTTAATCCCCGATCTAACTCTGTAGTACGGTGCATCTCTTCGAGAGAAGCCGCGGGTATCCTGAAGCCCACACCCTGTAGATGATGTTGAGGGAGCACTTTATCCACTAGGTAGAACTCCCCCTATGAGGATCCCACTAGTAGCATTTGGCCCCAAGTACGGCCTAATTCTTCATCATGTTCCCCCACTTTGTGCCACCACCGTGACAGGGTTTTTTGAAGTGAAACAGACAAATATGAGAAGTATAAGCACATTTAGAAGAAAAAAACTCATGAGTTAGAAGATTTGCTTACCACGCACTCTCTTAACCCTTTCAAACTGTCTCGACAGATAAACTCTGAGACCTCAACCCACTCGTCTCTAAAGTTCCACTAGGTCATCGTGGGGTGTAGTCACAGGGGGAGCTGCCTCTACCAAACAAGGAGCGCTAGACCTAAAACCTCAAAAGCCCAAATCTGTGGAAACGACGCACATGTGAGTATATGTCAAGAATAAGCACGGAATTATTGGAGAATAATCAAAAAGATTAGGCATACCTCCCAGACATTACAAAATCCCAAAGGCTAAGCGTCTGCCTCCTAGACATAGCACCCATCAATCGGATATGTAAGCCAAAGCAGAAGTACCCCTATCGTACCCCCCAATGTCCTCAATTACCTCAAGGGCCCAAAGGCACCGTAGATGGATAGAATCATCATCGTTGCTAAATAGGGTTTCCCCTAGAGGGTGGGGCAAAAAACCCCCAAATGAACTGATCACCGCTACGAGCTCTATCATATCCAAGCTCGTCTACTCGTAGTGATAGCTGATAGAACCCCAAGAATATCGAACCACCCTTCTTGAGGGATAGTTTGTAGCAAATCAAGTGGACCACAAGTTCATGATCCTTATCTTGATCATGGGCCCAAGGAACGGGCCTCCCTCGACAACAAACACTGGTGATGTTCCTGAAATCAAATAGTGTGATCGTGGCCTCCTCGAATGGCATATGAAAATTGGTGGCGGAATCCCACCAACGATTGGCAAGGGCATAGAAGATGCTTCTTGCTCCGGGTAAAACATGCAATCCATCCAAGAAGGGACGAAAGCCCATAGTGGCCATTTTATTTTTAATAGGATCGGGGAGTTTCACCCACCACTTTTTCATGAGGTTTGGGGAGCCTTTACATAGCATGTTCATATGAAGGGTTTGCAAAGCAAAAGAGACAACCTACGCAAGCATCCAGTTCATGAAGAAATTGTATGAAAACCCTAGAGTATGGAGCCTACCATGCATTGGCATGGGGGGAGTGTGCGTGTGTGTGTGTGTGTGTGAAATACGGTGAAATAGTGTGTCTAGAAGAAAAATTCAAGCAAACATACCTCTTCCAATAAAGTGCACTAAGGTGAGTGCCTTGCTCCAAAGTGAGTAGAGAACAATCATAGGCTTTGTTTTTCAGTTAAAATCATTTGGGGACCTCTCTCATGCCCCTGGCGAATTCTCACATAGTCCTCCATGATTATGCAATATTGAGAGAGATAGGAAGAAATTTATTATATTTATAGACTAGGAGTGTGATTAGGGTTAGAATGGAGGATATATCACTCCTAAAGAGAAGAAATCTGGGAGAGATTGGAGTGGGATTGAATTAGAAGTGTTTTGAAAAAACCCTCAAAATTGCGCACAAAAATGGTTGGCTAACTGGCCGGTTTTGTCATTTAAGTTAGTCAAAATCTCTGTCTAATCGGTCGATTTTTGACTCTTCAAAGTCTCTGACTAACTGGTGGGTTCTCCTGTCTAATTTTCAAAAATTCCAAAAACCTGCTGACTAACCGGTCGATTTTTTGACATAAAATTTCAAATTTGCAAACTTCTCATCAGTTCTTACTAACCTGCCAATTTTTAACCTTTTTCACATAAAAAAATTAAAATGCATTTTTATGTGCTTGCATGCTTGTAATCATTGCACTCTCAATATCATATTTGCATCAATTGCAAATGCATTGTCACATGATATATATTTATTTGCGGGAGGGCATTATTATCCAGCATTTGTATGCCTGCCTGTGCATGTTCGACATTTCCTCTTTGGGTTGGTTACGATCTAGAGGTCTTCCATGTCCAGTGTTTCATTTATCAATCTTTGTATGGTGTAAGACCAATACAAGATCTCATAAAGCGATCACAAGAGCATTTTCTCTTCAAGTGAATTGATTTGCTCCACTCAAAGCCCAATCGCCTTAGAGTGTTGTTGGCTCTAGCTATCATTCAGGTTTTTACTTTGTTCGTCGACCCTTTCAAATCAAGTCATGGGGTGTTCAAAGTTATTTTTATTTTGTCCGTCGACCCTTTTAAATCGATTTGAGGACTCCAGCCACATACAAGATTCCTTTACATGTCTAGATGACCCTTTTCAAATCAATTTGGGGATTCACGTATCTAGGCATGAGTTTTGTCGATCGACCATTCGAATCGATTTGATGGCTCCGATAACATGCAGAACTTTCCTCTATATGTCTAGACGACCAACCATCATTATTGTTGGCTCTAGCTTCTAAGAATACGCCATTTACTTGGTGACCAATCGTTGTTACTGTTGACTTCGACTTCAGAGAAGGTCTGGTTTCACACTTTCTTTTTGGTATCGCTTGACAACCAAATGTTGTTACTACTGGCCCCGACTTTAAGTGATGTCTCCGCCATTCAAACTAGGTTGGCCTGATTCCTCTCGGGAGGATAAGTAGGAAACATGTGATGGTTAGATCTCATATTTGTGTGAGTCTTTGAGTCTGTCTTTAAATCATGTTGTCTTTTTCGTGTTTTCACTACAAAAATGCATTGTCCTTCTTTTTCGGTGATGTTCGCCCACAAGCGCACTCCATCCCCGAGGGGCTCTGTAATGCCCCAAACCTAGGGTTAGCCGGTTAATATTACTTTAGCGACAATTTCTATGAGTGATTTTCTTAGTTCTTAGTGACGATTAGCTTGAGCAATATTATCAGTGTCAAATTAAAATACCACTAGCTGCAGATAAGAATGGGGTGCAAGAGAGAAATAAATAAAACTTAGTCAGTAACACTCGAGAAGCCATAATAAAATTAGGGTTTAGTATATAATTAACGTTATATCTTTTTAAGTAATTTATATAGGGCAGGAGAGATCTTGGGAGAAAAATGTGGATATTTAAAAGGAGCAAAGAGAAATTTGGGAAAAGACTCGAGAGATTGAAGGTGGTAAAAAAAGAAAAAAAAATTCTGCATTAAATTTTAAAAAGGGGGAGAGAGAAGAACAATGAGGGAAGAAAGGAGAGAGAGGCGCCGGCCCTAATAGGTCTGCAACGTCAGCGCTGCTTTCGGCCTTACACGTAGCACCTGGGAGCAACTCTGGTCGTGCCTTTACCGAGCGCCATTGCCAAGGTCTCCGTGACCGCCAATTCTCCATGCGATACCCATTGTTGGCCACCCATTCAATCTCCAGTGAGCAACTCGGGCCAACGTCTCCACCAAACGTACCACCCTACACCTTCATCAATCACCGCCACAGATCTGGACCACCTCTATGCCGCCAAAACCATCGTGTTGCTACCATCACCGCACAACACTCATCACCGGTCAACCAGATTTCTGGTCGACATCAAAAGATGGGCATCATTTGACTGTCGACACATAACAGCCATAACCACTGGCGACCAACCGTTACCAGCCACCATCGTATGTCCTCAATTGGACCACCCTACCATCCAAACACAGCCCACCGTCAAAAGGACATCCGTAGTTCAACCACAACAACTGTCAATTATTACCTTCACTTTCACTACATCGATGTGGATTGCCTCACGAAATTGCACTCGCTGCTGGGATCCATGACTATGGCATAGAATTGGTTTTGTGGAATTGTTTGTGAAGTGGGGTTTGGTGGTGTTGGGATTTTGGTTTGGTGGACAGTGGAGGCCTAATGGCAATGCTTATAGTGATTGTATTAGTTTATATGTATGTAGTGGTGGGTGTACGGTGTGTGAGTTTGGGCAGGTACAGGTGTGGTTATTGTTGCACGTGCATGGGGATATCTGTGCGCGTGATGGATGTGAGTGTGTAGTGTGTGGATCAGATGTTGTATGTGTTGGGTGTTTGTGGGTAGAGGGGTGGGTGTAGTGCGGGGGTGTGCATGTTCATATGAGTGTGAGTCTGTGGTGCGAGTATAAAGAGTGTGCTTATATACAGGGTGGTATGTGTGTGAGTAATATTTGCATACTGGATTGGACTGGTGGGCAGTGATGTTATGCGGTGGTATAATGGTAGGTTAATTATGGAAGCTAGCAGCCGGTGTATTTGGTTTTGGCGGTATTGACTAGGAAATGGGGGTTCGACGATACGAGTTCGATACTGTTGAAAGTTAACAGTTATGGTTTAATAACGGTGCTCGTGGTGGCTGGACTGGGGCAGCCGTGGTGGTGCATACATGGCGGTGTGATTTGGGTACGGTAGTGTGTATAGTGTGTGTTGAGTACAATAAGTGTACATGTTGTGGGTGTACCCTATGGAGGTGTGTGCTTTTTGGACAGGGAGGTGCAAAGGTTATGAGAATATAGAAAAAGGGAATGGTTAGCGTGAACTCTAGAGATTAACCGAGTACTATTTAGCGTACAGTTACTTGGTGGTTATTAAATTCGAGTGAATTGAGAGAAGTTCGACAACTATGATGAAATGCCAGACAATGACATGGTGAACTGGGCACGATTTTAGCCAGGTTGTGTAATGGTCGGTTGAATGCGGAGTCTGAGTTGTTTGAGAAAATATCCAACAGGAATTTTGCATTTTCATCAACGATGCCTTTCGGGTTATAATGAAGTTAGGGTTATGGAGATGAAAGGAATGGCCTTGACAGTTTTGTTGGTCAGAGATAGCAACTGATCATCGCGCTAGATTTTGGATCGAGAAAATGTGTCAGCGACAAGTAAGTGACCATTTGATTCAACTAGTATTTTTTATATATAATGTTTGTATTTATATACTGTTAAAAAGTGGTGTTTACCAGCTTTGACTGTTTTAATTACGTCTAGCTTGATTTGCCAAAAAGCTTTTAGTAGTTTTTTTTCGTATAACTGAACCAGCATGTAAATGATATTTTGTTTTGAAATTATGATGGAACTCAGATATGAAATGTTTGGTACAAGTGAGATATTTTAGTATTTGACGTTATTGTAAATATTCAACAACTTGAAAACTATCGAAAGGGATGTGAGGATGGGTTGACCATCAATTGATGAGTGGTTGTGTTCACGATGAACCAAAAGGTAGTTATTCAATTTTTGTGCCCCATATCTAACGAGGGAGAGTTGGATTTCGGGCCCTAGTCAATGGAGCTTCTACGTTGATGCACAGTATTGTTGCTTGTGGTTCGCCCTCGTGTCCAGAGAATATTTATCCCAGGTGTAGGAGGGATTTCAGCTCTAGTCAGAGAGGCTTGTACGCTGACCGCATCATATCGATTGAGCTGATATTGTGATAGAACTATTTTTTCGTGAGGTTTTATGCTAATGATTTTATGCCTCAATTTTTGTTCCATGTACTCTATTTCGTTTTACCGGATGATTAATTACTCTATGATTTTAGATTTCTTAATGATGCTACAATATAAAGTGAGTTATTTTCCGACATGCTATGGTCCACCTAGTTGAATCATTGGTTACTTACTGAACATGTGGAAGTTCATCATTTACTTATCATTTAAGGTTTGAAAGTAAGGTGATGGTGAGGAGCATAGGAAGGGATAATTTGGCGCGGAGCTCCAGAGACAGCATTGAATGAGTCGCTAAATATTTAGATTGTTGGTTTAGTTTTAGTTGTTGACAAATCGGAGTTATGAAGAGTTTTAGCATAAGTGTTGTATTCAAATGAAAATATGAAAATGTAATTAAAGTTTGTAGAAGTTTTAATTTTCACTGCAGCTTATATTAGTTTTAGCCAATAAGGCCTGGCAGAGCCCTTCGTTGGAGTCCAGTGGGTCTGTGGCCTGTCACAGACCCAGCTCACGAGCCCAGCTGCGGGTTTGAGTCGTGACAGGCTTTTTAGACACCTCATTTTTTGTAGGCCTTTTTAATTAAGTATGGGCTTTATTATTTATTAAAATGCACCATTGAGTTCGGGCTTAGTGATGTAATCTAATTATTAATTTTGTCCAGTTTTATTTAATTTATTTGTTCCAGATTAATTGTCCAGTCCAGTCCTTCTAGTTTAATTGTCCTATCCAGTCTATTTCATGTCCAGTCCGTCAGTCCAGTCTACTGCATTTAGTCCAGTCCATGTAGATTAAGTTTGGTCCATGGTTTAGATTATTCTAATTGATATAGTTTGTCTAGATAATTTGGGAAAATAATCCATGATTTATCCTTGATATAAAGATTAAATCAATCTATTTTATGGTTAAGAAATGACTTATCTCGAATCTGGAACATTCCATTTGTGATTTCAGATATAATTACCAAAATTAGGATCAGATAATTCCCCAAAATTTAGAAAAAATATTTTTAATAAATGGAGGAAGCAACTAATTTTTGACTAACCGGTCCGTTAGTTTATTTTTGTCAGTCAACGATTTTATCACTTAATTTGACTTATCTCCTGCTATGCAGATTGCATAGTCAATCTTATCAGATTCTATGACCTTGAGCACTATAAAAAGGGGTCTTGGCCTCCATTTTAAGGGTCAGACATTAAGTCACTTTTCTAAGCTTATTCTTTTTATAGTTTGCACGCCATTTCTTCGTGAAGTGATAGCCAACCTCTCTCGAGAATCTTAGCCATCCAAAACACCCAAAAAATGTCACTTTGTTCTTTGCATCGTGGATCTAATAGAAAACATTCTTGAGTCTTCGAGGCAAGCTGCATCGCTAGGTAACCTTTACCAGCTTTACTAGGGTAGAGGTCATATAGATTGTCATCCCTTCCCCGTAGTTACATTTCATTCCCAAACAACCATAAAAAGAAGTATTTTCATTTTCTTTGTCTAAGTCTAAGCTTCGAGTTATAGACTACTTCCCGTAGGACCAATATCGAACTATAGTGGTTTTGATTCTGATCAGTCCGATCGGATACGTAGGCCACTTGACTCCTATTGTCAAGTTCAAGCCAAATAATGATAAAATTAGTTTAGGGCGAGTCTTGTTGCGTTTTGTATGCTACATGTTCTTTAGGCCAAAATCATTAAAAACGAAGTAGAGACCAAAAAGGCGCGGCGGATGCCTAACACCTTCCAGTTGCATAACTTAATCCGGGCCCCTCTCTTGATTTCGATAAGGTCGTTCGTCCTTCTCGGACACTTTTGAGTTATTTTTTATTAAATAAGATGACCATTCCTAAAAAACCCTTTTTCGGGAATTTTTTTCAAGGCGGTGCGCCACAAATGATATTGCTTCTAAAGAAGCTATAATATTAGATTTATTGGATAAGATTGAAGATCGAGAAAAGAAGAAGCAAGCAATACTCCAATGTATGCAAGCAAATAAAATCTACAAAGGAAACAAGTTATAAACAGCCTCATAATATGGGTAATACTTCCAATTTGAAACAAATAGTCAATAGATTCCGAAAACAACAGGGCAAGATCCTAAAATTACAAGCAAAAGTCAATGAATTGAAAGAGAAAATAAAGATTCTAAAAGATAGCATTTCTATATTAGAATCAGGGATTCAAAATAAGGAAGGAGAATATTATCTTGGAACTAACAAAACATATACGGAAATATCAACAGAGAATGGAATGGGAACCTCAAAAATAAATAAAGAGGAATAGCATTTCTGAAGTCAAGAAATTTTTAGTCTAGATAAGGTAATATCCAAAAAATGGTGCACTAAAATAAAAGTTGTTATATGGTAAGGGTCATATCGTTGAAGGAATATGGTAAGGGTTATATCGTTGAAGGAATAACTTTTGTTGACTCATGGGAATTCTGAATTGTAGAAAAAATGGAATAGTCCCTACTCAATAATGCGAACCACCTAAACAAGTTCTCAGTATTGCAAATTCTAGAAGAAATAAAGTAAACTGTAAAATATCATATTCAGGGGTTTGTAATAATCGAACCCATCTAAAAACACTTTTTATAGTAGTAAAAGGGTTAAGTCAGTCTATTATTTTAGGGCTCCCTTTTTTTGTCTTATCTCTTTTAGAACCAATCACTATAGATTCTGATGATACGGAAAATTGTTCGCTACTACGTGGAGGTGCCACAAAGGCTGCAGTCCGAGTCAGCTTCCAAGTGTACAAAATGAGAGACAGCAAGGACGGAGTGAGGGCTGAGAGCAAGGCTCCCCAGACAGGCCGCGAGGGCTGGCAGTGCTGCGCAGGCAAGGCGAAGGCGAATGGGGCCGGCGACCGACAATCCCAGCTAGGGTCGGCGTCAGGGGTGCTGCGTCAAGAGTCCGATGTCAGGTGTCCGAATGTGTTTCTCTTTCTAGAATTCCAGAGAGAATGAGTTTTAGAGAGAGAAAGTGGAAATGGCAAAATGAGAGAGTTCTCCTAAATGAAATCCAAGGTCCCCTATTTATAGGAAAAAGGTGTCGATGTCATCAATGTGTCATCAGCTGACACGTGTCACCCTTGAGGGTGACACATCACCAGGGGGTCCACAAATAATGGTTCTCTGTTGGACTGTCGGTTCCCAAATTCGCACTGCCTTGCCCCACACAGCATCTCTCTACCCGTCTGAGAAGACTGAAGACACCGTGCCGGCGTGATCAGAGTAAGCCCGTTGCCCTAGCCTCCAGTCCAAGCCCTTACTGAATCCCACAGGCCTGGCAGCGGTAGGGAAGACCCGACGCCCAACTGCCAGGTGGACTAGGCAAGATGCCCTTCCGAAGACCTGCTCCCATCTCGGAGTGACCCGGGGGTCATAGTCCTTAGGGGTGCCGACGCGAGCCCCCAGTGCCAGAGCACGTAGGCTAGTCACACAGGCACCCTGGCAGAGATAGTGTCCCGCAGGAGTCGCCTATCCCGCTGCGAAGGGTCCTCGTGCCGGAGCACGGAGCGAAGTCCCCCCGAAATGAAGACGGCGATGGCTTTGAGGTTGTGAGCCCATCCCGCAAGCATATAACATGATTGTGGCACATGGGCGCGGTGCCTACAGCACGAGACATTGATTGTGGCGCATGGGCGCTGCGACAACTGTCACGAGTCCTTACCTGGTGCCGGGGTACAAGTCATGGCAGTGTCACATAGGCCTGGTGAAGTGAGTAGTGCCGAGGGCACCGTTAGAGTGACAGAGAGCCCGGGGGGCACGGCTGCATCAACGGCGCGGCGCGAGAGCGCGGCGGAGTGAGTATGGTGCCGAGGGCACTGTAGAGTAACAGGGAGCCAGGGGGCATGGCTGTATTAGCGACGCGGCGCGAGAGCGCGGCAGAGTGAGTATGGTGCCGAGGGCACTGTAGAGTGACAGGGAGCCCGGGGCACGGCTGTATTAGTGACGCAGCGCAAGGGTGCGGCGGAGTGCGGGCGACGGTCGTCATGGCGACAGAGCAGCCACAAGCGATGGTCGTCGTGACACGAGCGATGGTCGTCGTGACTACGAGCGATGGTCGTCGTGACTACGAGCGACGGTCATCGCGACGATGGAGCACAGCTGAGAGCGACGGTCGTCGCGACTACGGCGGAGCGCGGCCGCGAGCGACGGTCATCGTGACAACGGAGCACGGTCGAGGGCGACGGTCGTCGCGACTATGGTGGAGAGCGGTCGCAAGTGACGGTCGTCGTGACTATGACGGAGCGCGGTCGCGAGCGACGGTCATCGTGACTATGAGCGAGCGACGGCGAGCGAGGGTCATTGCGGCGATGGAGCACGGCCGAGAGCGACGATCGTCGCGACTACGATGGAGCGCGGTCGCAAACGACGGTCGTCGGTCGTCAAGGCAGGTGGCCGACCCCCAAGGGTGGCCGACCCCTTGGGGTGGCCAACCCCCAAGGGTGGCCGACCCCCAAGGGTGGCCGACCCCTTGACGTGGCCAACCCCCAAGGTGGAAGGCACGCCGAGGTCGCTTCACGAGCAGTTCACGTGACTTGAGCATGCGTTGCTTTGACAGGCTCTCGAGCGTTGAAAAGTTGACCGCTGACTGGGTGATGTGTCGCGCAAAGTGGGTCCCTTAGCGGGTCCTGGGGTGGGACCAGAATAGGGTATGAACAGATTCAATACGGTCCAAAATTATAGATCAAAGTATTAGTTTTGAATTTATAAATCTGCAGCAGGAACAATAATAGATTCCCTTAAGGAAGATTTAATATTGAAGCAAAAGCTCATATGCTTTCTACAAGAAGAAATCGACTATCAAATGAGCAAAGACCTTCTTGATCATTGTAAATGGAAATCCAGGAATTACTAGATAAGAAACTAATAAGAAAGAGCTATTCTTTATGTAGTTGTCTAGCTTTTATGTAAATAAAAATGCAGAAAAAGTAATAGGTATTCCCATCTTTCTAATCAATTACAAGCCCCTTAAGAAGACACTCAGATGGATTCGATATCCTATTCCAAATAAAAAAGGCTTACTTAGCATACTAAATAAGGCTGTTATTTTCACAAATTTTGATATGAAATTAGGATATTGGCAGGTCCAAAGAGCAGAAAGGGATCCATATAAGATGACTTTTACAGTTTTACTCGGTCTCTTATGAATGGAATGTAATGCCATTCGGATTGAAGAATGCTCCAAGTAAATTTTAAAATCTCATGAAAGAAATTTGTAATCCTTACCCGGTTTTTTCATTTGTCTATATTGATGATATCTTTATATTTTCCCAATTTATAGACCAATACTGGAAACATCTTAGTATATTCATAAAAACTATAAGAAATAATGGACTAGCAAGTGAATATGAGTATAGATTTCCTAGCAAATTAAGAGAAAAAAAAAAACCCAATTGCAATGGTTTTTATGAATCCTGAACAATATATCAGAATTTTATGAAGATACATATAAAGATACAAATATTTTCATCAAAGATTGAGAAAGAATCCTAGTCCTTGGAGTGAAGAGCATACCTATGTTGTTAAAATAATTAAATTCAAGGAAAAAATTCTCCTTCGTCTATGTCTTCTTAAATTTTAAGCTTTTAAAATTGTTGAAACTGATGTATGTAAAATTGCTCGGGATGTACTACCACTGTAAATCTCTGTGGTTGCTTTTTTTCAGAGCCGGCATTTTCAGCGAGCGGGAGGGTGTTGGATGACAGGAGGAGTCATCTTAATCCCAAGTCACTCGAGTTATGTATATGTTGGAAGGATTATCTTGATGCAAAATACCGGGAGCATGATAAACCATTTGATGATAGGAGGAGCAAAAGTTCGAGCGTTGAAGATCTTCCAGATGATTAAGTAATTTACTTTTCTTTTCCTTTTCTCAAGTTTTTAGAATAAATTACTTCTCAAAATATAGTTTACATTTTCTCCATGGATTATTTTCAAACAAATTAAATTACTTAAAGTAAACAATGCACATGAGAATGTGGCTATTTTCAAGCAAAATATATATTTTTCTCACTTTTTTTGGAATCCTTTATATATGAATATAGATAACTTCGCCTACTTTTTTACAAGCAACCGGTCTCAAACTCGGATAAAAGGAGGAGAGTCTATGAACAATTTTTTCTTAAATTTAATTCTTTTGCAGTTAAAAATGAATAATAAAAATAATTTTTTTATTTAGGCTCGGGCCTGGCCCAAGCCCTGCCCTAAATTTTGGGCCTAGTGCTTAGACTTGGACCGGGCCTTGATATCCTTCAATGGGCCTGGCCAGGTTCCCCATGGCCCGAAGCTCGGCTCGGCCCATTTTCTCCTCTGGCCCGACAGGCAAATTGTGTAACACCCCAATATTTTTAACAAATAAAAATATATATATATTTCTATTTAACAACGAATAAATTTTGATTCCAAGGAAAGTGGGTTCGTAGTCGACGTGTTGGTGCCACGAGGAATGCAATCTGAGTCAGATGCCAAGTGTGATGATGTGGGACACAGCAAGGGTGGAGTAAGGGCAGAGACCAAAGGCTTCCCAGACAGAGCCTGAGAATGGCAGTGTTGTGAGGGCGACGGCGCACGGTGAATATACGACTACAGTCACAGTCTGATGCTTGGGTCCAGTGGCAGGGTCTAGCGTCAAGGGTCCGATGTTAGAGGTCCAACTATGTTTCTCTCTCTAGAATTTAAGAGAGAATAGGTTTTATAGAGAGAAAGTGAAATTGTCAAAATGAGAGAATCCTCCGCAAATGAATTCTCAAGACCCCTATTTATAGAGGTTGAGGTGATTATGTCATCAACCGACACGTGGCACTCCCCGGGAGTGACACGTCACTGAGAGGTCCACAACTGTCGGTGCTCCACGGACTGTCGAATTGCATATTCACCCGGCCTGCTCCACACAGCGTCGCTCTGTCTGTCCGGAAAGACTGGCTCCCATAGCGTCGTGTCGCCAGAAAACCCCTTTGATCTAGCAACCAATCCAAGCCCTTGCAGAGTCCCACAGGCCAGGCAACGGTAAGGAAGACCCGATGCCCAACGTGTCGTCTATGGCAAGGTGACTGCGTGTATGCGGGCTATAGTGCCGTGTGTGTGAATGCCTGAAAATGGAAAGAACCATGGGTATGTGAGGTGATTAATATATGTGGGTGTTGTATATGTGTTTGAGAGGGTGCATATGGGTATGTTGCTGAGTGAGTGAATGTGTTGTGTTCAAGTGTGTGTGGCAGTGAGTGGGAGAGTGAATAATGGTGGTTGTGTGTTGTGTATATGTTGGTGTTTTTAATATATACATAGGTCTGTGGAATATTATTTGGGGGATTAGTTGTCAACCCATGGGGAAAATACATGTAAGAACAAGTGGAAGCTCTAAGAGGTTTTGCGATGGATACGGTGCTAGAGATAGAAACAGATCATGAGATGATATTCTCTTAATCTAAATAGTGCAGTAGCATAATTGAGTGATAGCATGCACCTTTTAGAAAAAGAGGCTGACACCCCATTCCATGCAATAATGGTCTATCTTTTCTCAGTAGAAGAGAAATGTGTGCTATATGCATACATTGCGAATTAAGCTTCAAGGATATTTGCACTAAGAAACGGAAGAGGGATTTATGCACAGTTGTACCACGTGGATGTTGGGCATCGTGCTAGTATCGTAAAATGTTGAAACCTTACAGGAAGGGTCGTAGGGTAATATTAGAATTACTGTTAAATTTTCATATGTTTCATATATCGTATGTATTTTTAATATTTCTGGCAATTTCAGACTTATAAAATTCTTTTGAGAACTCGTGAAAATGTTTTGCAAAAATTAGAGCAATATTTTTTTTATAGTATAAGAAAGACTCAGTAAAATTTTGATAATTTTTGGAGTTGATTTATTATCTTTCTCCGTATCGCATTAAATTTAGCAGAATGAAAAATAGAGAAATAGTTTCAGTGCCTTTTAAATTCTAATTTTTATTTCTATGAATTTTATACATATATTAAGACTTTTATAAAAATTATGAGTATTTATTTTCAGCTAGAAGAATTATCGCAATTTATTGGTTTTTAGTGCATTTAAAGAAACTATTTTAATTCAAAAATATTCAAAAAAAAATATTTTGACTTTTATTAATGTTTAATGCTATAAAAGTGTTTTATTGTAATTTATTATGAATTATGGGATATCATTATGCGTTAAGTAGCGTACTGGATTTTCGATTAGGTTGGTCGTGTGCGGGATCAGTTTCGAGTCGTGCTATTCGGGATTAGAAGTGAGCACGATGGTGGATAGTTGATATTAGGTTTATAGTATTATAGCTCAGATTGTTTTGTAACTATGGATTGCCAATCTAGGTTGATTCAAAGAATTTTAATCGAGGTTGCGTAGCATTGCACAGCTTGGATCGAGGTAAGGATTTTCTCTCCGAACCCTACATCACTACTCTGATTTGAAATGCTTATGCTAACAGTTTTTTTTATAAACTGCACTGAATGTTGATCTTTACAATTGATATAAAAATATTTTTCAATTGCTATGAAATCCTAATTTCAGCCTGATAGCGATCGCTAAAATTTCTTTATTCTCATATGTTCTATTGATTCGATTATCATAAATTATTTTGAATTCTGTTTATTGCTTCTCAATATTGACATGAGTTAGTAATCTGGGAGTTATAACGATGGTCTGTATTGCTGGAGTTATAAGGATGGTCTGTTGGTTGGGTTAAACTAGTACCTAAATGGACTAGTCAGTGTACATATGCAAATGTAAAGCGTATCGAGCACTGTCGGGGTGGCTTTGCTATAGTGTACTGCTCATGTTCAATATTTCCTATTTCTTTTTATTATACCTGAAGCGTTTTTGAATAACTACTGATTTAAGGGATTGAGATGATACTCGTCCCTATGCTTATATCAAATTGTAGTGATTTCATAAAAACAATATCATTGAAAAGATGTTATTGGATTTGAATGTAAAAATCATTTGTATTGCTGGTCTATATCGAAATGTTGTGTTTTCTTGGAAATACTCTTAAAAATTTTTTTTTGACTCTATATGGAAACTCGTCCGAATCGTTTTGTTGTTTTAAAATCTTCGATCGACCTACTGGGCTCTCAAAAGCTTACTCTCTTTTGACTTCCTTTCTGCAGCTAGCGACCAACGTTAGATTACTAGAAATTGGACTAGAGGCAAGCGAGCTAGTGAATTTAAGTTAGTATTGAATATTAGCACCCTGCACGAGTGATGCCAAGGAAAGTGGGTTCGTACCTAGGTGGAGGTGCCACAACGGCTTCAGTCCGCATCAGCTACCAAGTATGTTGATATGAGACACAACAAGGGCGGAGCAAGGGCAGAGACCAAGGGCTTCCCAGACAGAGCCTGAGGGTGGCAGTGCTGTAAGGGCGATGGCGCATGATGAATATACGACGACAGTCACTGTCTGATGCTTAGGTCCGGAGTCAAGGTCCTGTATGTTTCTCTCTCTAGGATTCTAGAGTGAGAAAGTGAAAGTGTTCTGAAAATGTCCAACCATCCAAATGAATTCCCAAGACCTCTATTTATAGAGGTTGAGATGATGATGTCATCACGCGACACGTGGCACTCCCCGGGAGTGACACGTCACTGAGGGGTCCACAGCTGCCGGTGCTCCACGGACTGTCAAATCGCATATTCACCCGGCCAGCCCCGTACAGCATCGCTCTGTCTATCTGGAAAGACTGACTCGCACAGCGTCGGTGTGGCCAGAGAATCGCCTTGATCTAGCCTCCAATCCAAGCCCTTGCAGAGTCCCACAGGCCTGGCAGTGGTGGGGAAGACCCGACGCCCAACTGCCAGGCAGACTAGGTGCGATGCCCTTTGAAGACCTGCTCCCGTCTCGGAGTGACCCGGGCCATTGTCCATAGGGGTGCCGACGCAAGCCCCCAGTGTCGTAGCATGTAGGCCAGTCACGCAGGCACCCTGGCGGAGACAGTGTCCCGGAGGAGTCACCTATCCCGCTACGAAGGGTCCTCGTGCCGGAGCACTACGAACGGAACCCCCTGGAATGAAGACGGCGATGGCTTTGTGGTAACGAGCCCATCCCGTGGCGGCAATGACTTTGTGGTAATGAGTCCATCCCGCTGCGAGGGGTCCTCGTGCCAGAGCACTACGAACGGAGCCCCCCGTGATTGTGACGGTGATGGCTATGTTGTAACGAGCCCATCCCGTGGCGGCGATGACTTTGTGGTAATAAGTCCATCCCGCTGTGAAGGGTCCTCGTGCGGAGCACTACGAACGGAGCCCTCCCGTGATTGAGACGGTGATGGCTTTGTGGTAACGAGCCCATCCCGTGGCGGCGCTGACTTTGTGGTAACGAGTACATCTCGCTGCGAGGGGTCCTCGTACAGGAGCACTACGAACAGATCCCCCCGTGATTGTGACGGTGATGGCTTTGTGGTAACGAGCCCATCCCGTGGCGGCGATGACTTTGTGGTAACGAGTCCATCCCGCTGCGAGGGGTCCTTGTGCCGGAGCACTACAAATGGAGCCCCCGTGATTATGACGGTGATGGCTTTGTGGTAACGAGCCCATCCCGTGGCGGCGATGACTTTGTGGTAACGAGTCCATCCCGCTGTGAGGGGTCCTCGTGCCGGAGCACTATGAACGGAGCCCCTCGTGATTGTGATGGCGATGGCTTTGTGGTAACGAGCCCATCCCATGGCGGCGATGACTTTGTGGTAACGAGTCCATCCCGCTGCGAGGGGTCCTTGTGCCGGAGCACTACGAACGGAGCCCCCCAGAATGCTGCACACTCCAAAGAGTGGGTCGAAGCATGTTCCACGTCCATGGCGGGGGCGCATGGTGTGGTGAATAAGTGTGATGCCCGAAAGCCTGTATCATGATTGTGGCGCATAGGTGCGGCGACGAACGTCGTGGAGACAATACTTGGTGCCAGAGCACATGTCATGAGAGTGGTACGGCGACGAACGTCGCAAAGCAATACTTGGTGTCGGGGGCATGTATCATGAAGATGGCGCACGGGTGCAGCAACAAATGTCGCAGAGCAATACTTGGTGTCGGGGCACGTGTTATGAAAGTAGGGCGGCGACGAACGTCGCGAAGTCATACTTGGTGCCAGGGGCACGTGTTATGAAAGTAGGGCGACGACGAACGTCGCGAAGTCATACTTGGTGCTGGGGGCACGTATCATGAAGATGGCGCACGGGCACGGCGACGAACGTCGAGGAGCTATAGTTGGTGCCGGGGGCACGCATGATGAGAATGGCGCACGGGCGCTGCAACGAACATCGCGGAGCAATAGTTGGTGCCGGGGGCACGCATGATGAGAATGGCGCACGGGCACTACGACGAACATCGCAGAGCAATAGTTGGTGCCGGGGGCACGCATGATGAGAATGGCGCACGGGCGCTGCGACGAACTTCGCGGAGCTATAGTTGGTGCCAGGGGCACGCATGATGAGAATGGCGCACGAGCGCGGCGACGAACGTCGCGAAGCATATACTTGGTGCCGGGGCACATGTTATGCGAATGGCACATGGGCGTGGCGATGAATGTCGCGGAGACGATGCACGGGCACGCGTCGGGTGTCCCGAAGATGGGATTTGAGATGAGTGTACTTGTCATAACAAGATGATGAATGCAACATATAGTAATGACAAAGTTGGGAATGATGGTATGCGGTCGTCGGACGACGGACGTCGCGAGGTTCATGCACGACGGACGTCGCGAGGTTCATGCACGACGGACGTTGCGAGGTGCAAAGACTTAAGAAAACAAGTGCGCGCGGGAGGGGAGGTCATAGGCCAAAGATTAAGGGAAGGCCAAGGCCACCACCCCTGGGGAAGCCGAGGCCGACCCCTTGGTGTGGCCGAGGCCGACCCTAAGGGATGGCCAAGGCCAATGGCCAACTCCCATAAAGGGAAGCCAAGGCCACTCCCCCCTTCAGTGAACTTCGGGCACGCTGACGGTAGGTGTTTTGATGGGCAATGACAAATCCAAAAGTTGCGTTGCGACGAGCGTGTTGACGTGAATCATACCCACGTGACGAACAAGGTGCCTAAGTCACATACAAAGTATATGAAGTGAACAAAGCGCGAAAGGGACTTTGCACGAAGAGTGGACAACCGGGGGGAAAGGCCAAGGCCAACACCCCATGGAGGCCGAGGCTGTAATATCCCAAACTTTGAGAGCCGATTAAAATAACCATTCGGGCTCCGAAAAATAAACGGGCGCTAATTTTGAGTAATACTCGAGTATTAGAAGCTTGTGGAAGCTTAAAAGAATTTTGGGGCAAAAATGTAAATTTTGAAACTTTGGGGGTATTTTTGTATTTTTTGAAAATTAGAGGGGCTGGTTTGTAAATTTTGAAAATTAGCTACAAGATGTTGACACCTCCTCCTTGGTTAATGACTCAGCTAACTAAAACTATTAAATATTGGATTTGGATAATGATTTCGGGTAAAGCAAGGAAGAAAGAAATGAAAAAAAAAGAAAAAGAGAGAACAAAAGGCAAAAAGGGGAAACCTTTCCTGAAAGGGAAAGGAACAAAAGAAACAGAAGAAGAAAAGGAACGAATAGTGAAGAAGAACAGGAGGAAAACAGAGAGGGAAGAAGAAAGAGAGAGAGAGCTCGGACAGAGCTAGAGAGAAACTGAGAGATTTTTCTAAGGGTAATCCCTATCCCTCATGTGTATGAAATTTCATTGTGTGTGTGTGAATTCAGGTGTGTGAAACTGTGCGTGTGTCACCGTGAGTGCCGAGTGTGCCTACAGTTATTGGGTGTGTGTTTATGTTGCGTGAGAATTTCGGGTGGGAATTTATACATGTATACGGGTAGTCATGTTAATGAGCTTTGAATTTGTGTGTGTTAGGAAGATAATGAGTGGAATTCGTGAGTTTCAGGGTGGTTGAAGTGTGTGTTCTTGAGTGTTCTTGAGAGTGGGTGTACGGGGGTGTGAGATTTTGGGTATTAAGTGTATATAGGTGTGTTAGTGTGTGATTTGTGGGAATATGAAAGTGTTGCAAGTGTTTGTGTGTGTGTTAATGGTGGGTTTCAGTGAATTTCGAAGACCATCAGTGAGTTGTGTGTGTGTTCAAACAAGGAAGATGAAGTGTGTGTTTCAGGGTGCAATAGTGTGTGTTTGATTTGAATAGTGTGTGTTATTGTCGCTAAAGGTGAATTTCATTTAGGCAGTTTTTAATTGAATTTTAATAAATAGTTAGAGCCAAAATTAGACAAAATTCAAAACAGTAAACCCCGGTAATTTTACGAGATCTACTCTCTGGAAAATTTTGGGGATTTTTGGAGTCAGCGAAGAGCATAAATTGGAACACCGATTAAATAACTTTATCGAATTAATTAACCCAGTGAACGAAGTTATTTTAATCTGAAATTTTTTATGGAAACTCTATTTTACTGATATGATTGATATTCTAAAATTTTGTGCCATTCTGAGGCCGATAGGTATTTTTCGCAAAACTGGTCTTTTAGCGCTCGGTCCGGACACCGGTTCGGGATTTTCGGACGAAAAATTTCTAAAATACTTGTTAGCAAGAAATAACATCAGGATGCTTAAAATAGCGGTTTAAGATATTTTTGAGATTTTTCCGGTGTCGAAAACCCCCAGGGGTGTTTTGGTAATTTACCACCCCGAAGGGGTATTTTGGTAATTTTACCTATAAGAGATATTTCAAAGTAAATTTACATACAGTAAGATTATGTTAGTGACTTTGCTTATGGAAAAGTCATTTTGAGAATTAAAGTGTAACAGGAGTATTTTGGTAATTTGCCATCCCGAAGGAGTATTTTGGTAATTTGACCTGAGAAAGGTATTTTTGCATAAATTAACATATGGGAAGTTTATTTTAGTGATTCTACTTATGGGTAAACCGTTTGGGTGATTTAAGTCTGAGAGGGGCATTTTGGTAATTTTACACCCTAGGGGCATTTCAGTAATTTTACATACCCGATGAGGGGAGGTTCATTTTGGGAGCATGTGTGAGTTCGTATTAAGTTATACTTCTATTCTGTAGGCTGTATTCTAATGATTCGATTATTCTGTTTAGGTTAAGGCTTAAAGACATCCGGTTAGGATAATTTAGCTGCGGATCCAGGTAAGGGATTCTATCTGAACCCTGGGTAAGGACTTGGTCTGAACCCTGGGTAAGGACTTGGTCCGAACCCTTATTTCGATTGCTCGTACTTGTAAGTATTCATTTGATTTACTTACGGCTAATGCCGAACTCTGAAATTTGTATGGCTATCAGCATGTTATTGCCCTGAAAACCCCAATATTGAACCTGAATCGATTGTTTGGAAATCTTGTGATGCTCGCCTGTTATTGCGGGCTGAGCAAATTTGGTAATTGTCTATATCCACTCTCCCGAATTGTTGTGATTATATTCGATAATTATTCGCAGTCGTTTTGTTGTTTATCTGTGATTTTCTTTTGAAATTCTGATTTCTTATGAATTGTTATGTTTAAATCTGATATCTGTTCGTAATCGTTTTTGTTGTTTATCTGTGATTTTCTTCTGAAGTTCTGATTTCTTCTGAAAATCCTGAATACTGACTTATGTCAATATGATTATTGTTATGAGAACCTGAATTGATTTCGGGGATATGAGCTTATGTTAACGCTCATTGATATTGTTAATTTCTGTGTTGACCTGGATACCTGTTTAGTGGGGAGGCGGTATAAGGTGGTTGAATCCTGCATGAAACGCAGGCTAGTACCCAAGTGGACTAGTAATCATTTTAGTACATCATGCATGTGTACAGTATATAAGCTTGCCATAATGGCATTGCAATTGCCCAGGATCAACATTGATTTTTGATTTTTTTTAGCTAGAATGATTTGTACTTGGGTTGAAAGCCCTTCACAAACATTCATTGTACTTAGCTAGAAGGATTTGTACTTAGGTTGAAATCCCTTGACAAGCCTTTATCGTATTATCTTATTTGATTTCTGCTTAGGTTAAAATCCCTCAGGAAATCTTGCTATATTTTCGAAATGAATTTCTGCTCGGATTGAAATCCCTTGAGCAAGGGAAATTTTCGTGGTACTTGGAAATGCGGACTTGACAAGGATCTTTTATTGATCAGTTTGGATCTGTTCTGATTGTTAATATGTATTTTGGTATCTATTTTTGATGAACTTTGCTCAGTTTGGGTAATTATTGAATTTTGATCGTTCGAAGTGTCTTGAAAATCATTGTCGGTTGGATTTTTTTAGAGTCGTGTTATAATCTCTTTTGTAGTCCTTGTACGACCTTACTGAGCTCAAAAGCTCACTCTCCGTTTGATTCCCTTCTGCAGGTGACGATAAGATGTAGCAGGTTCGGGAATGGGTTAGAGTCTGCGTGAGGTTCCGGTGAGCCCACCACTACTGTGTAGGGAGACCCCTGTGTGGGTCAGTACTGTAAATTCATTCTTAGGAAATTTGAATTGCGAAGAACCTAAGCTGTAATGGTTTAAGCTAAGCAGCTGGTGATCTAGTAATTTGAAGAAATTGAGTTGATGTTGAATTAGATGATTTAAAATATGCATTAGTGAACAGGTTTGACAGGTGTGATGTGATCCGGTAGGTTAACGACCCGGGAGTTCGGGACGGCGGAGCTCTGGATTTCCGGGGGGGTTACAGAGGCCGACCCCATGGCCTTGGGGGAGGCCGAGGCCGACCCCATGGGGTTGGCCAAGGCCCATGCCTTTGACCCCATTGCTCCGGTTGCACCAACGGTCGATATTTTTGGTGAAAAAGCTCTCGGGTGGTTTTGGTGTGACGAACGTGCTACTGTGAGTGACATTGATGTCAAAAAATAATTGGTGACTAAGTCGTGCTTGAGGCGTGTGAATCAAAGAATGCACATGACTTGGGCGCCCGCACTTTGACCGGTTCGAAGCATTGAAAAATTGACTGTTGAATCTGTTGACGTGTTCGCTTGAAATGGGACCCTTATTGGGCCCTTGGGTACGACCAGAACAGGTTGGGAACAACGAGTAAGATTCTATTTAGCTTGGTCTGTAAGAGAACTTAATATATATTTGTTTCACCACCATATGTATTAGTGATTTTGAAGAAGTGCATTGATTGGAAGCTCTGACATAAGTATTCATAGTTGGTTATTTGAAATCGAGATTTTATGTCATAAAGTGTTGATTGTTTTAAAAGGCTCCAGGAGTTCGGGGTGATAATGCTCCGGATAAGTCTGGGTGTTAAAGCTCCGAATTTTTGGGGTGTTACAATTGGTATCAGAGCTTAGGTATATGATTATGTAGACTTTAGAAGCAAGTGAGAGAAATTCTAAGTTTCAACAAGAGAGTTAGGGAAAAACTTTAGTGACTTAGTTGAACCATAATGGTGGTTAGGTAGCAGAGTATGCAGTGAAAACGGCAAAGTACACGGTGAAAGCGTAATGGGTATATCGTTTGGTTCGAGGCATTGGTGTGTGATTGCTTATAGGAATTGGCTAAATATTTCGAGGATGAGTAATTATATCTGGCTGGTTGGGTTATGAAACCCTAGGTTATAATCAAAATATTATAGTATAGTGAAACGATCGAAGCTGCTATGGATGTTCTCGACTCATTATTTTGAAGGTTATGTGTAAGTTTCGGTGACATCTTCGTTTGGGAGTTACATAGTAAGGGCGACGTGATTCGATATTATAAGTGAAATTTCGAGAACGAAATTTTTATAAGTGGAGAAGAATGTAACACACCTGATATTTTTAACAAATAAAAAAATATATTTATATTTAACAACGAATAAATTTTTAGTGTCGGTATTTTCAATTAGCAATTTAGGCAATGAAAAGTTTTAGTTAGCACCGATATTTTAAGTTGCGACTTTTAATGGCATTTTTATACATTATAGTTAGCGTCCATATTTTAGCAGCAACTTTTAGCGACATTTTTTAACTATAAGTTATAATTTTAGATAGCCGTTATAAAGGAAATTGATTTAGGTCTTTAATGACAATTATCGTGGCCGAATTCTATCGGTAATTTTTAGCGACACTTAGTGAAGCAGGATTAGTAAATAAATAAATAATTAATTAAATAATTAAAAATCTGATTTTAGTTAAAAATAATAATAATAATAATAACGTCAACTCTTTAATTATGAAAAAACTAAATTAGTGAGGAAACAACGGAGGAGAAATTGGAGCAATTGGGATTTATTCCCATTTTCAGTTACAATCAGAAAAGAGAGAGAAATGAGCATTTTCGATTACAGCATACAAGAAGAGAGGAAGAGAAGGGCTGGGGTGTGCTTGTGACAAAAGAAGAAAGAAACAGAGTAACAGAGAAAGAGCGATTCATAGAGACAAGGGAAGAGATCAAGAACTTTTTCTGGCGATCGGGATTTGTGTTTTTCCGGTGAGTCTCCTAACTCTTGTTCTCTATATTATTTAACGGTTTAAGGGACAGCCGTGGGTTAATGTCGGTGGAGGAGAGATTGACCGAGAGAGTGAGTGGAGATTGGGTACATGTGTTTATGAAATACTATATGTGTGTGTGTTTGTATATATGCGTGTATGATGTGTTTCTGGAATGCATGAGAGTGTTTTATACACACACACATACATGTGAGTGTATAAGTTGACAAGGTACAGTATATGTGTGTTTGTTGTGGGTGCATTTATGCGTGAATGAAGGGGCAAGAACAGAATGTCATGGCTGCTGTCAACCGATGTTTGCAGCATCACCAAAGAACAGTCGTGAAGGGGCTGGTTTTAGAGAGAGAAAACAGCCACAACGGGGCTGTGGGTATGGGGAGAGAGGGCGAGAGAGAGAGAAAGAGACATGATGTGTGGGATTGTGGGGTTTGTGACTGCCGTAGGGTTTTGTAGTTGATGGGTTTGGGTTGTGCATGTGAGCTGCGTGAAATGCAGGTGTTCTATTTTTTGTTAGAGAATGGCTTTGGGAATGAATGGTAGCCATATGTGAGAGTGTGTGTATTGCTGTGTGTGATATGTGTCGTGTGTGGCAAGGTGATTGCGTGTATGCGGGTTGTAGTGTCGTGTGTGTGAATGCTTGAAAATGGGAAAGAACCATGGGTATGTGAGGTGATTAATATATGTGGGTGTTGTATATGTGTTTGAGAGGGTGCATATGGGTATGTTGCTGAGTGAGTGAAAGTGTGTAGTGTTCAAGTGTGTGTGGCAATGAGTGGGAGAGTGAATAATGGTGGTTGTGTGCTGTGTATATGTTGGTGTTTATAATATATACATAAGTCTGTGGAAGACAATTTGGGGGATTAGGTGTCCACCCATGGGGAAAATACATGTAAGGGCATGTGGGAAGAATTAGTGGAAGCTTTAAAAGGTTTACGAAGGATATGGTGTTAGAGATAGAAATGGATCATGAGATGATATTCTCTTAATCTAAATACTGTAGTAGCATAATTGAGTGATAGCAAGCACCTTTTAGAAAAAGAGGCTCACACCCCATTCCATGCGATAACGGTCTATATTTTCTTAGTAAAAGAAAAATGTGAGCTATATGCATACATTGCTAATTGAGCTTCAAGGATATTTGCACTAAGAAACGGAAAGAGGGATTTATGCACAGTTGTACCACGTGGATGTTGGGCATCGTGCCATTATCGTAAAATGTTGAAACCTTATAGGAAGGGTCATAAGGTAATATTAGAATTACTGTTAAATTTCATATGTTTCAGATATCGTATGTATTTTTAATATTTCTGGCAAGTTCAGACTTATAAAATTCTTTTGAGCCCTTAAACTCATGAAAATGTTTTGCAAAAATTAGTGTAATGTTTTTTTACAGTATAAGAAAGACTCACTAAAAATTTGATAATTTTTGGAGTTAATTTATTATCATTCTATGTGTCCCATTAAATTTAGTAAAACGAAAAATAAAGAAATAGTTTCAGTGCCTTTTCAATTCTAATTTTTATTTCTATGATTTTTATACATACATTAAGCCTTTTATAAAAAAAATTATGAGTTTTTATTTTCAGCTAGAAGAATTATGGCAATTTATTGGTTTTTAGTGCATTTAAAGAAACTATTTTAATTCGAAAATATTCAAAATTTTAGAAAATTCATATTTTGACTTTTATTAATGTTTAAAGCCATAAAAGTGTTTTATTATAATTTATTATGAATTATGGGATATCATTATGCGTTAAGTAGCATACCGGGTTTTCGGTTAGGTTAGTGGTGTGCGGGATCCGTTTCGAGTCGTGCTATTTTGGGATTAGAAGTGAGCACGAGGGTGGGTAGTTGATATTAGGTTTATAGTATTATAGCTCAGGTTGTGTTCTAACTATGGATTGCCAATCTAGGTTGATTCAGAAAATTTTAATCGAGGTTGCTTAGCATTGCACAGCTTGGATCGAGGTAAGGATTTTCTCTCCGAGCCCTCCATTACTACTCTGATTTGAAATGCTTATAATAACAATTTTTTATAAACTGCACTAAATGTTGATCTTTACGATTGATATAAAAATGTTTTTCAATTGCTATGAAACTCTTATTTGAGCCTGATAACGATCGTTTGAAATTCTTTATTCTCATATGTTTTATTGATTCGATTATCATAAAATGTTTTGAATTATGTTTATTGCTTCTCAATGTTGACATGAGTTAGTAATCTGAGAGTTATAAGGATGGTCTATATTGCTGGAGTTATAGGGATGGTCTGTTTGTTAGGTTAAACTAGTACCTAAATGGACTAGTCAGTGTACATATGCATATGTAAAGCCTATCGAGCACTGGCTTTGCTATAGTGTACTGCTCATGTTCAATATTTCCTATTTCTTTTTACTATACCTAAGCATTTTTGAATAACTACTGATTCAAGGGATTCAGATGATACTCGTCCCTATGCTTATATCGAATTGTAGTGATTTCATGAAAACAAAATCATTGAAAAGATGTTATTGGATTTGAAATGAAAAAATCGTTCGTATTGCTCGTCTATATCGAAATGTTGTGTTTTGTTGAAAATACTCTTAAAAGTTTTGTTTGACTCTATATGAAAACTCGTCCAAATTGTTTTGTTGTTTTAAAATCTTTGATCGACCTTACTGGGCTCTCAAAAGCTCACTCTCCTTTGACTTCCTTTCTGCAGCTATCGACCAACGTTAGATTACTAGAAACTGGACTAAAGGCAAGTGAGCTAGCGAATTTAAGTTAGTATTGAATATTAGAACCTCTACATGGGTATGATTCTGTTTAGCTTGGTCTGTAATAGAACTTAATATATATCTGTTTCACCACCATATGTATTAGTGATTTGAGGAAGTGCATTGATTGGAAGCTCTGACATAAGTATTCATAGTTGATTATTTGAAATCGAGATTTTATGTCATTAAGTATTGATTGTTTTAAAACGCTCCGGGAGTTCGGGATGATAATGCTCGGAAAAGTCAAGGTGTTAAAGCTGCGAATTTTCGGGGTGTTACAAATTGACACCTCTACTTCGTGGTATCCCCTGTATGCATTGCTGAAGTTTTGAACTTTAGCCTTGTACCTCCTAATCGACTTTTTGATGTCATCGGGGGCACGCTCGAAAAACCAGTCAAACCCTTCCAGAGACTTGAATACTAAACTACTCAAGTCAACCTAAGCAAAATGGATTAATCGACCATATTGCAAGCAGAATTGACAAAGTAGCATAAGGAATGCAGCAAAACAAAAATACTTACAATGTTAATGCCCAGAATTGGTCGTATATCAGACGTGGCTCATAAGATATCCGAGTGACCTGTGAAGGGCAATTTATCCTTGTGCATGTTATCCTAAGAAACCAATCTGTATACTCCTCGATACTAGCCTCAGGATTCTTCATCAATACATGGATACCATGTGTCTCTTGCCATGTATTCCACTTGTGTATCTCGTTATGCAATAGGGTTAAATACATGTTAGTACCCTGAAAGTACCTTAAAATCTCACCTGATTGTCCAAACGTTTATTTTTTTACACAAAAGGGTCTGTAGTTTCAATTTTGTAATGAGTAAGGACTTCCGTCCAAATTTTTAACGTTCTAAGCAAGCCCGTCAGGGGAAAAATTGTCCAGACAGGTTTAATCTTTTTCTCTTCTCTTCTTCTTCTTCTTCAAATTTTCACCCATCTCCTCCATACCCAATTCGGCATTTATCCAAGCCCCACCAACGGTCTAGCATACACAGAGAAGCCAAATCACCCAAATCAGCGACACTACCGTCAAACCACCACCATACCGTCTCATCTCATCAGATCACCATCACCGCTGGCGCTGTCTCATCATATCACTGCCACCGCCAATACCACAACCACCACCGGTGTCGTCCCATCACATCATCACCACCTTTTAACTAACCTGAGGCCCTGCATACAGGTTTTGGTGAGAGATCCCGCTAATTTGGTGGTCCTCGGAGGGATCGACGAGACCAGATCTGGACCATCTCGGCAACCCCAACCTCGTGCATGCCTGGAGCATCCTTGCCATCTGGGCTTCTCAAATCATCCTCATGGGCTTGATTAAAGGTTTTCGTGTCAATGGAGGGCCACCCGGTGAAAGACTCGATAAACTTTACTCAAGGGGATCCTTTGACCCTTTCAACTAACCTAAGGGCCTGCATACGGGTTTTGAAGGACTCCATCATGCCAACGATCAAGCCGGCGATCATGAATTGCCAGAAGTGGAGGCCATCGTGGGCCGCTGAGGCAACAATTTCGGTATGGAAATCGGGCAGTTCTGGGACCGGGATTCTGGAAATTGGGTGTGGCCTCAGTGGCCATTTAGTCATTGAGGATTGGGGTTTTTGGCGGTTGAATTAAAATAGGTCATCTCCATATAAGGGCTCAGCTCTGTAGAGAGAGGGTGGTATGCACGTAGAGGCTTGTAATAGGTCAAGGAGTTGATGAGGTGGTTCTGGGAATGTGGCCTAAGATGAGATTATTACAATGGATTAGGGTTCCAATAAAAAACCAAATATGGCTTGACATAATTGCCCCTATCGAAAAGGGCTAGATCGTTAGGAATTTGGACGGAAGTCCTTACTTATTACAAATTTAAAATCACAGACCCTTATGTGTAAAAGAAAATAAACTTTGGGACCCTCAAATGAGACTTTGGGTACTTTCAGGGTACTAACGTGTATTTAACCCTATGCAATATATCCAATGCATCTAGCTGGTCAAAGTTCAAAGCTTTACCCTTCATATATGGCTGCATGTCAGGAGCATCTTTCGGTATTCCTTGCAGACATCCAGGTTGCCTTATCGAGGGATCGGGCAGTTGGAACTCACAAGTCTTAAAATGAATGAGAGGCACACGAACCAAACCTCCCAAGAAACAGGAAGTTGCCAATTCCACTCTTCCAACTATTTCATCACTTTGGAGTATGGCTGCCACTTGACTTGGGATGCTTCTAATATCTTGATCTCCCCCCATAAAACTTCAAGTGGTGATGGGGATCTGCCATTTTCCTCCTACTGAGCATCTCGAAAAATTGTGCTCCAAACCAATAACCTAGGCCACATCAATGCATAATTATTCCGTGGAAGGGGACGACCCACTGGTAGTCTTTCACAAGACCAAATCTGCAAATTCAGTCATTGTCTGCCAATTAGTACAAAATAAAGAACGTATTAACATATAAACAAAAAATTCAACATTCATACCTGTAATAATAAGTACCGGGCAATTGATTTGGCATTCTTTCTCGTGGCTTTATGTAATGCTTAATACAGGTAGGTAAGTAGACTGAACCCCATGAATACGATTGAACTTGATTAATATCATCCAAAAACATCATATACTTTGGATGCATCGTGTTCTTCGAGTGCGTTGGAAACAATATAGTTCCAACCACATACAACAGAAATGCCTTTGTATACATATCTAAGTCACGGCACGTGTATAGCATGTCAAACTGCCTTATCAGCCAAGTAAGTTTGATGCCATTTGATGTCAAAGCATCAGTTGGCATTTTTGAAAAATACTGTCGTGGAAGTGTAGCTACCGATGCGGTTGGCCCACCCAAAGTGATAGGTTTGCCATAGCATGTGAGTCCAAGAATAAAGCTAACATCCTCTAATGTTATGGTCATCAACTAGAATGGATATATGGTACTCGTCATGTCGAGAAATATAAGGTAAGCCTGTGAATAAACTAAAATCGTGCTCACTTAAGATAAATTTTTGCTCTTCATTTAGTCTCTAAGATTGTAGGTAACTCGTCTTTTAATTGCTTCTAATACTCCTCTTTCTACACCGTCATATACATCCCTCGTGACGTGGTCACAATCATTGTAAAGGACTGATAGATTGTAAGGCCCGAGATACTCTATATCTTTAACAATAACACAAAATTTAAAACCAACTTAGCATGCATACTATTTACATTTCAAGAAAAATCACTAAAATACTAAAAACTAGTTAAGATAATTGAAGTTCAAATTCCAATCCTATAAAGCTCCAATTTTAAACTCTAGAAAAAGCCCTAATTTTCAAATGCTAGAAAAGCACTAATTTGAAACCCTAGAAAATCCCTATTTTTGAAACTCTAGTGGACATGCTAAAGCTATAGTGAACATGCTATGGAAGTTTCATCAAGTTTAATGTCAAAGAGCAACAAAGACTGCATAAGCTAAGTTACTATGAATTATGATTGATCTTTACTATTAAGTAACTAGTCTTAATTTGAGGCCTGGATTGATGACTATGACCTCAAATGACCTTATAACACCTTGTGCATTGCATGCGAGTTTATAACCTTTCACATAAGTGTGGTTCTTAAAATAGGTGAACTTTGGAGCTCACTATTATTTTCTAAAAAAAATTGAGCTAATCTTTTCATATTATGATAAAACTTTTCATTAACTTTTCAATGCAAAAAACGATGCCTTAATCCAAATTTCTAAAGAAAGTTATGCCCAAAGTAAGAAAGGGAGTTTTGTGAGGCAGTTGAGTAATGGGTAGTAAGGCAATGCAGCGACTACATTCCAAATGCAGTCAACTTTACTGACCGTTGGGTAAAAAATAACGGCTAATTTTGCCCAATACATGCAAAATCTTCCCATAACGGCTATCTTTGGTAGCTACCCGATAAAAATGATTTGGGGTTTAATCATACCTATGGAAACTACATTCTAAGCCTCCATTCATTAAAATTTTCAAGGCCCATAGATTATAATTTTCTCTCTTCATCTTCATAATTTTACATCATTAAAACGAGCATCTTTGTGAGATTCTTTGATTAAGAGTGAGCATTCTTCAGGTCATCAATTCTCTCAACTCTCAATTGTACTAGAGCTTTATTTGTACTCATTTCCTTTTACGAGAATTTATTTGTACACATTTGAATATTTGTAAAAGGATTGTGATCAAGGCTTGGGTTTGTGAAGTCTTGGGTGAGTTCTGTAGATTCAAGGCTTATGCTTGGTGTAAGAATATCACTAAGTGTTGTAAATGTTTTAATCTTGACCTAGAAAAAGATTGTTGCTAGTGGATTCTAGTACTCTTGCTAGGAACTTCCTTGAAGTAGTGGATGTAAGCTTGAGGGTAATTCAAGTCGAACCTTTTAAATCTCATTATCAAGTATCTCTAACTTAATATCTTTACTTATTTCTCTATGATTGCTTAAGATTCCCCCCCCCCCCCCCCCCCGCGGATTGTTTTATTGGTTTCTAGTGGTATCAGAACCTACCTAGAGAGTTAAGAGATCATGAGGTTTCCTAGTCTTCAAGGGAGTTTTATTACTAGACCTCCATATTTTGATGTGTCTTCATATAGTATATGAAAATTTAAGATGAGAGTACTTCTAGAATCTTTAGACTATGAAATGTGGGGAATCATTGAGGATGACCCTTATGTTCCTACCAAGTTGATTAGGAATAAGCTTATTCTAAAGGAGAAATTCGAATTTAATGACTATGAAAGAAATATGCTTTGCATGAATTTTAGAACTAAGAATTATCTTCTTTGTGCGCTAAACAAAAATGAACTCAATCGAGTTATTATGTGTGATTCGGCTAACAGAATGTGGGATACACTTCAAGTCCCTTATGAAGGGACTTATCTTTTAAGAGATTCAAAGATGAATTTATGGCATAGAGAATATGAAATGTTTCAAATATTTTTTGATGAATCGATTACGGAAATAAATTTTTGTTTCACTAAAATTGTTAATACCTTGAAACAAATAGGAAAAGGTTTCTCTAACAGTGATCATGTGAGAAAGGTGATTAGGTCATTACCTAGAGAATGGGGTGCAAAAATCACCGCACTTCAAGAACCAAAGGATCTCAATACCTTCCCTTAGATGAATTAATTTGCTCGATGATGACCTATGAAATGCAACTCGGATCATGTAGGCGAAAAGGTCAAAAAGAAGAGTGAGATGTGTATTTGTAGACTACCTGCACTTGGACAGAAAGACCCTATAAAGCTTCGTTGTTCCCTGGGATTGGCTTATTGCTCTTAAAGCTTCAGCAACAACGGATCAATCTTCATGTGAGGGGGAGGAAGACTTGAATAACAAAGATTGTAAAGGAATTTAATGAAATTTTCAAAATAAAGAAAGATAGAAACTCACACAAGAGCAAGAATGAGTCAAGTACAAACACTACCTAATGGGAATTAGAAGAAGAACGATGCAAGAAAGAAGCACTCCATAAAGACATTAATTATAGCCATTACTTGGAGTGATAATGACTGAAGTGGAGATGAAGGTGGTGACTTCAATGATAAAGATGCAAATCTATGTTTCATGGCTCAAAAAGAAGATCAGGTAAATTCTAATATAGTGATAGTGATAGTAGTTATTCCAATGATGATATTTATGATGCTTATACTCTTTTAAAAGAAGAACCCATGAAATTAGTCAGGAAAGATTGTGCTTTCAAAAAATAAGTGCATGCGATTTCAAAAGAGCTAGATGGCTTAAAAAGTAGAAATAATGAATTGCAAGCCAAGAATGAATTCATATGTAGCCATCTCTATATGGAACATGTGAATAATAATTTGTTTGATTTGATTGTGAACATTCCTAGCACAAAGAAAATCTCTTGTGATACTTTGGTTTTAGAAAAACAAAAGGAAGATTTAAAACTTGAGATTTGTGATTTGAAAATTTGTCTTGAAAAATTTATTATGGCCAAAACAACTTAGATGTCATGCTTGGACGCCAAAGAATCGGCCTAAACAAAGGTATGTTGGATTAGATCCCTTCACCTTGCCTCCTAAAGTTCTTAAACAACAAGCTAGGTTGAATGTTCATACAAGATAACTGAAGAACTACTGCACACCATTTACACATTGTGGTTGGTACAGCAAGAAAGGGCATATGACTAGTTGTGTCCTTGTAGAATTGTTTATGTTAGAGGTGTAAGGAAAATATGGATTGTGAAAGGTCATGATGACAAATTTAAAACTAACACCTATGGACCCAAGAAAATGTAGGTACCAAAAACTAGACCAAAATTGTGATCATAGGTTGTCCAAAGCAAAGAGCAACAAGGAGAAGGCTCCAAGAAAAACTTGAAAAGGAAAAGCAAGGAGCTAAATCTTAAGGGGGTGTAAGCATTCCAAGATTGGAGATGCTACTTCAAACGAGGAGAGTCTCAAAGCTTATCCAAAGAGCTTGGAACTTTAAAAAAATCTCTTGTGAGCTAAAATCCTTAGTAATTCACCAAGAGGGTAAAACTTAACTCTATTCAACATTGTGCTATATGCTAAACTTATATGTCATGAAGCATGCTTAAATGGTCATATTTATTTCTTATGGTATAAATAACTTGATTGTTTTGCATTCATGCAAACTATGGTTAAAAAAATGTCATATCCTTGATTGTTTACTTCTTTATATTATATTCTTGGTTACTTTTAGGAATTAGATGATGATAATTGGTCCTCTTGCACTTATATTCGAAATTTTCATATCCTTGATTGTTGATGATCATTATTGGCTTCTTTATGCTTCACATTGTCATTCCTAAACACACACACACACACACCCCTCTTCAACTAATGCCAAAAGTAGATCATGACTCGGTTAGACATTTAGTTGTGTTTGTTGGCATTGATTGAGGAGGGAACATACATTAGGATGGAATAAACACACGATAACTTGACAGGGGGGCTTACATGCTGATGATGCGGAAAATGGTTCGATGCTACATGGAGGTGCCACAAAGGATGCAGTCTGAGTCAGCTTCCAGGTAGGCAACATGGGAGACAACAAGGACGGCGTAAGGGCTGAGGGCAAGGCTCCCCAGACAGGTCGTGAGGGCTGGCAGTGCTGCGCAGGCAGGGTGGCGATGAACAGGACCGACAGTCTACAGTCCGTGATAAGGGTGCAGCGTCAAGGGTTCGTGGACGTGAGCCCAAGTGTGTTTCTCTCACTAGAATTCCAGAGAGAATGTCTTTTTTAGAGAGAGAAAGTGAAAAGTCCAAATGAGAAAAAGAGATCCTTGAAAAAGCTCCAAAGTCCACTATTTATAGGCAAAAATGTGCATGTGTCATAAGTTGACATGTGTCACCCCCTGGGAACGACACGTCGCCAGGGGGCCAAAGCACTGATCCTCCGTTGGGACTGCCGGTCCCTAAGTTCGTGCTGCCCTGCCCTTGCGACGTCTCTCTGCCTGTCTGAGGAGACTGATCATGCCGCGGTAGCATGGTCAGAGTAGCCCGTTGCCCCAGCCTCCAGTCCAAGCCCTTACTGAATCCCACAGGCCTGGCAGCGGTGGGGAAGACCCGACGCCCAGCTGCCAGGTGGACTAGGCAAGATGCCCTTCCGAAGACCTGCTCCCATCTCGGAGTGACCCGGGGGTCATAGTCCTTAGGGGTGCCGACGCGAGCCCCCAGTGCCAGAGCACGTAGGCCAGTCACGCAGGCACCCTGGCGGAGATAGTGTCCTGGAGGAGTAGCCTATCCCGTAAGCATATAACATGATTGCGGCGCATGGGGCGCGGTTGAGTGCGGGCGACGAGGGTCGCAGAGTGATCTCCGAGCGACAAGGGTCGTTGCGTGGATGGCGCGCGACCGTGAGCGACGGTTGTCATGGCGACAGAGCGGCCACAAGTGACGGTCATCGAGACTACGAGCGACGGTCATCGCGACGAAGGAGCACGGCCGAGAGCGACGGTCGTCGCGACTATGGCGGAGCGCAGTCGCGAGCGACGGTCGTCGTGACGAAGGAGCACGGCCGAGAGCGACGGTCGTCGGGACTATGGTGGAGCGCGGCCGTGAGCGACGGTCGTCGTGACAACGGAGCACGGTCAAAGGTGACGGCGTCGGTATTCAAGGCAGGTGGCCGACCCCCAAGGGAGGCCGACCCCTTGGGGTGGCCGACCCCCAAGGGTGGCCGACCCATTGGGGTGGCCGACCCCCAAGGGTGGCCGACCCATTGGGGTGGCCGACCCCCAAGGGAGGCTGACCCCTTGGGGTGGCCGACCCCCGAGGGTGGCCGACCCCCAAGGCGGAAGGCACGCCAAGGTCGCTTCACGAATGGTTCACGTGACTTGAGCATGTGTTGCTTTGACCGGCTCTCGAGCGTTGAAAAGTTGACCGCTGACTGGGTGATGTGTCGTGCAAAGTGGGTCCCTTAGCGGGTCCTGGGGTGCGACCAGAATAGGGTATGAACACATGCTTGAATAACATATTGTCTTGTTACTCTTGAAAAATGCATGAAGTAGATGAGATTATTGAGCTATATTCCATATCTTTCTTTGGATCATAAATGAACTCCTGATGTGATCAATTTATGAGTTATATGCACCTCACACCATATTCTGCTTATAACTATCTTTTCACACACGGATACCCTTGTTGTATTGTTGATAATAAAGGGGGAGAAATAATATGAGAGAACACTAGAGGAAGAGCATATATTGTTTTAGCTTGGGGGAGCAAGCTATGAGCTTAATTGCTATATGAGATAAATTGACATATCTTGAGTATAATAGAAATGATTGAATGTTCTAAGTGAGATTTTTGTACTTAATTGACTATCATATGATACGTCTTACCTCATATAGAATCAATGTTTGTCATAATAAAAAATGGGGAGATTGTAAGCCCTATGGTTGGATAACCTAGGCTTACATCTAATTTTGATAATAACAACACATTGATCATCTTTTAATGTGTGCTTTAAGTGGATCGTTAGTAGGTATACATATATACACACATGATGACACATTTGAGAAGTTGGATAAGTGGGTTAAATCCGAAGAAGCTTAAAGCTATAGTGGACATGCTATGGAAGCTTCATCAAGTTTAATGTCAAAGAGCAACAAAGAATGCATAGGCTAAGTTGCAATGAATTATGATTGATCTTTACTATTATGTAACTAGTCTTGGTTTGATGCTTAAATTGATGACTATGACTTAAATTGACCTTAGGACACCTTGTGCGTGAGTTCATAAACTTTCACCAAGTGTGGTTCTTGAAAATGAATGAACTTTGAAACTCACTCAAATTTTCTCAAGAATGTTTTTGGAGCTAATCTTTTCATATTTTGATAAACATTTTCATTAACTTTCCAACACAAAAAACGGCGCCTCAATTTGATTTTTCTAGAGAAAGATATGCCCGAAATAAGAAAGAGGGTTTTGTGAGGCAGTCGAGTGATGGTCAGTAAAGCAATGCAGCCGACTACATTCCCAATGCAGTCGACTTTATTGACCATCAGATGAAAAATAACGGCTACTTTTGCCCAAAATCATGTCAAATCTTCTCATAAAGAATATATTTGGTATCCACCCTGTAAAAATGATTTGGAGCTTCATCATACACAATAGAAACCACATTCTAAGCCTCTATTCATTATTGAAACACCAAGGCTCATAAATTAAATTTTTCTCTCTTCCTCTTCATGATTTTACATCATAAAGAGAGTATCTTTGTGAGTAATTCTTTGATTGAGAGTGAGCATTCTTCAAGTCATCAATTCTCTCATCTCTCAATTGTACTAGAGCTTTATTTGTACTAGAGGGTTTCTTTTATGCATTTGAATCTTTGTAAATTATTGTGATCAAGGCTTGGGATTGCAAGTCTTGGGTGAGCTTTGTGGATTCAAGGCTTATGCTTGGTTTGGGGATATCACCAAATGTTGTAAGGTTTTAATCTTGACCCGAAAAAAGATTGTTACTAGTGGATTCTAATGCTCTTGCAATGGACTTTCTTGAAGAGGTGGATGTAGGCTTGAGGGTAATTTAAGCTGAACCATTTAAATTTCTTTGTTAAGTATTTCTAACTCAATCTCTTTAATAATTTTCTATAATTACTTAAGATTGTGTAGTTAGCATCTTCATTTAATATTGCTTGGTTTGATTGATATTCATGATTGTGCTTAGTTTAAATTCACTATTATATTTCAAGAACCCTATTCAACCTCTCCTCCCCCCCCCCCCCCCGGTAGATTGTTTTATTGGTTTCACTCCAAGCGTTCTTGCAACATGCTTCTAGCTATCATCAACCGATCTTCTAGGAGGAGAAGAGCCTGGGAACGGTAAAAATAATGGGGTAAAGGGAGGATGAAAGGGAAGACAAAGATAGAGAGGTAGGAATATATATATATATATATATATATATATATATATATATATAGATATATCTATACTATTTATAATGAGAAGTCATTTTTTGGTGTTATACCCTTTTGGTGTTACACTGAGAGTGACTCAGGTGCTGACAAGTGTCCATTTTGAGGATAAAAAAGTAAATTATTCATTTCACACTCACCACATCTTGAGCTACCTAAAAACTCTCCCCACTCCCTCAAATTACGTAATTGCAATTTTCTATCTCCATCTCCATTGAGAAGCTTTAACTTGCAGAAACTACACATTACAAGTTTGGAATTTTTTTTCTATCTGCATTGCGTTTTCATTTTAGTAGTAAGATGTATTTGACAATAGTGTGTGCATTTATTTTCCCCTTCAAAGCATTTCTTTGTTTTTCGTCATTACCTCTTTGCAGAAACCAAACTCTATTTCCCTGAAGAAACCAATCTCTAAAGGTATTTTTTTCTTTTTCCATCTATGTACTTTACACTTTACAGGTGTGATTTTTGTGGTGCGGGGTTGGTTGCGGCGTTTGGGTAGCGTTTGGTGGATGGCGGTGGTCCATGAGACTACGGCAGGGATGAGATTGGGATCGTCCGGCGTTTGTGAGGGGTTGGTTGTGGCTTTTGGGTGGCTATTTTTTGGCCGGTATTGGTGGATGTCATTTGGGGTTGGTTGCGACTGCGAGCAGGGACATCGCGATCGGTAAAGGACCGGTTGTGGCGTTGACCGGTTACGGTGGTGGTGGCCTGTTATGGTGGGTTGCGGAGATGAGGGAGTGGATGCGATCCATTGACGACGGCGAAGATGGTCTGCGGTGTTTGGAGAAGAGTGGTGGTTGCGATCCATTGACTGGACGGCAGGGATCTGGCGGCGTTGATCCATTGACTGGACGGCAGGGATCTGGCAGAGTAGTGGTTGGATTGGTGGCTACTGCGACGACATGGCGGTTGATCTGATGGTGCATCGAGAGCAAGGTGGCACGGTGATATCCTCGACGACCGGTTGGCCTTTGGCGCCTGCATCGCCTGTTGCCGGCGGTGGTGGCGGTTTCCTGCTTTAATGGTTGTCCAATGTATTATGCTTTTTGTACCCCATGCATTGTTGATTGTACAAAATCATTATCATGTTATATTTGCGTCTTTAAATAAAATTGTAATTCTTTTTAGCCCATACAACTTCAGTACTGTAGTTTTATTAGGATCTTCAATCTTCAACATTTTATTTTAGTTTTTTTTTCTAACCCATGCAACTTCAATATTAATTAATTTATATTAATTGATTTTATGTTTGGTTTTATAATTTAAATTTAATTTTACTCAAAGTGATAATAAATACTTATACATGATACTTAATTTTACCCAAACTCAAAGTTATCTTTAAATTTATTTTTGTGGTTCTCAAAGTTATAGTTTTATCCGTATATAATTTTATCCGTACTCAAAGCTAACTTATAATTTAAAGTTAATTTTATGTAGTTATTTTTTTACCCATACTCGAATCGATAATATTCAACTTCAATGTTTAAAATAATATTGTTTAAATTTTATTTTAGTTTTTTTAGAATAAAAATAAAAAAAAATTAGCCAAAAAAAGAACAATTATGTTACAATTGATTAAATTTTATTTCGTTATAATACATACTTCACTGTAATTGGTGCAAAAAGTTATGATTTACAAAACAAAGACAAAATTTAAAATTTTCATTTAAAGATCGATAGATATATATTAGCCAAAACAAAAAAAATATCATAACATATAATTGTTACAACGTGCGGTTAAAACTAACATTTTGGTGTGACATTGTTGCTTAAACATTGCAACACTTGGCAATTTATGTATCTAGAATGACAAATTGAATTTAAACATATTAGAGGCAATAAGGTGTTACTTCATTTAGCGGCAAGAAGGTTATGATCTGACATTAGCGACCCTTGGTATAGATTAGCTTAAATAATAACTATTAGTTAGATAAGAGTGGAAAAGATACATCTAGCACGGTAATCATGTTGCTTCGCTGCACATTACGGAAATGTCAAAACTTTAAGTGTACTGACATATTGCAATCTATAGATATGGAAATGGCTATTAGGCATGAATCAACTGATTCAGAGGATGTAGAGAGACGCCGCCAAAGAGAATGTCAATTGTTGCGAATGAACATCATCAACCAATTATTTCTTTACACAATCTTATGTGTTACTTATTTGAAAGCAATTGGGTTTAATATGCTTATTAAAATATACTACCTTGAGCTCTGTGATGTTATATCTATGTTTTTACTTTGATAAAATATTGTCTAAGTAGATCTTCTTTGACTGATACAATAAATGATTCGCACACGCATCGCGTGTGCACGGCAGCGCGTATATATATATATATATATATATATATATATATATATATATATATATATATATATATATATATATATATATATAGAGAGAGAGAGAGAGAGAGAGAGAGAGAGAGAGAGAGAGAGAGAGTGAAAGGAAAGGAAGTGGGTTTCGTCTGCCTATCTGACCGCTACAAAGAGTAGTGGTTAACCGCTACACTTAGTAGCAGTTAGGGGAATTACGAATGTATGTATATATTTGTAGGTCACTAATAACGAATGAGTTTTATATACATATATTCGAGACGATATCAGTATCGCACGTATCATTTCACAGAGAAAATCGGTACGCACTTTGTTCGGTATTCATAACTTTAAGGTGCAATGGTGGATATTTTAAAGAAGGCGGAGGTTTTTAAGGAACTTTGCCCTCTCGCGAATTACTTCTGAATAAATTAAGCAATGGTAAAGGTTGCATTCAAGGTGGTGCCGACGGTCGGTACTATGGGAATGACGATGGCAGTTGGGTGTTTTGGAAGTGACTGGTTTGTGATTGATTGTGTAAGTATGGTGGTGGTTGGCCGTGGGTGCAGTGATGGATGGCTGCAGGAATGATGATGGGTTATAGGGCGATGGTGGTGGGTGAGATAAGGAGAGGCCAGAGAGAGAGGGGGAGGGGAGAAGCAGTGAAGTGATATGTGGGAATTTTTGGAAAAACTCTTAACTGCTCTCGTAGGGGCGGTTAAGCAAAAATCATAAAAAAAGCATCCCAACTTCCATCGAGCGACGTGGATGGCTGAGATGTACTGGATAAATAAGCAATAATCCAGCACAAGGTGTGGATATGGAGGCCAATCGACACCCAACGCTGGGAAAAGCCCCTTGTTCCCAGCTGATCTGAGATCGTCTATGTCGCACAGTGGACAGTCTTGATCATAATTTCTTTTTCAAAAAACATCACGCCTAACTGCCACTCTTTGGAGCGATTAGTATGTATTCCCGACACATGCTTTGTTATTTTCTTGGATTCAAAAATGTCCAATCGCTTCTAAGAGTAGCAGTTAGATAAAAATTGTTTGGCTCTTCCATTTCCATCACATAATATATCCGCTACATGTTTTCCCAAATCATTGCCAAAGGAGGACAAAATCAACAACACAACACCACATTGCAACCCATTTCCTTTCACCCCATTATCACAAACCATGGCGGCCCAAGCCACCATCATCATTGGTAGGGGCGGAACCACATGGGAATTGGGAGATTAATGCACCCCCCAAACTTTAGAATTTTTTTTTACTTTGCAATTGCTCCCCAAGTCTACTCTTAGTTCTTTCTCCCTGAGACACCGACTCTCACCTCGTTCTATGTGACTCACGTAGACGGATAGACCAGACGGTCGTGACCCGTGACTCGTCACTCGTAAGCCGGGGATGCCGGTGATGGCCACTGGCCGAGCATGAGCAAATTAAGATCTGGAGTGGAGATGACTTCACTGAGTGACCGAGACACTGACGAGGCGATGACGCCAATGACCAACGGGCGACGGACGGACGGGGTACGGTGCGGCTGATGACTGTGCAGGAGACGGGGGAGGATTGAGGACTCTGCTAGCTTTTGGAGGTTGTAACCCTCTACTATGCTTTGCCAGGCAGGTGCCAGCGAGGACCTTCAACCACGGTGTTGCCTTAATTTCTTTGGGGTAAGCTTTTCTCTGCTAGGCTAATTTCAAGCAATCTGATTCTAGTTTAATTTCAAAAATCTGTGTTACATTCTAGTTTAATTCAAAATTTGATTCTATTTTCAGAAATTGGAAAAACATGTTTGATAAATTTGCTTTCCTAATTCTTAATTGGTGATTTGGTGAAACAGTCTGTCTTAATTATATTGCATAAATTATTGGTGATTTGGTGGAACACCTTAATTTTTTTATTGATTTGCTTTGCTAATTCGTAATCAACTAATTGTATTTCTAGTTCATAATTTAGTGCATAAATAATTTCTAATTATTTTGGAATGTGACATTGAGCTTGAGCTTGTTTGGCTATTTAATTTTAAAATTGGGAGGTTGAAATGTACTGTTTTGTTCGAATTTGATATTGTGTTGAGATTGGGAGGTGGAGCTTGAGCTCGGGAGATTGATCTTGGAATGTGATTTAAGTTTTAAAATTGGAAGGTTGATCTTGAGTTTGAGATGTACAGTTATTTAACTACGTGAATTTGTGTTGAGAACTTGAGCATTGAGATTTTATTCCAATGTGTTTCGTTTTTCAGAATTGAAAAGTTTTTCAGAATTGAAAAGTTTTTTAGAAAGAAAGGAAAATTGACATAATCCTCCCAGTCTAATCAGAATGAGTGTAGAAATCAAGATAATATTTTACATTGAGAAAAATGTCTTCAAAACTATTGTGAATGAGGCTATTATCAACCGCTACCAATTTTCGGGACCTCATTGAGTAGTAATTTAATACTTTCGTTTGTAAACACTTGAATATCTAATTTGTATTTGCTTTTTCTTGTGTGTTGTACTTGTAAAGAGTCTTTAATGACTCTCGTGAAACTTAATAATACCTTTTATATGCTTTTTAAGTACCTCTAGTTTTTTTTGTATTAGTTTAGTAATAAAAAATTTGGTGAATTCAATATATATATTTTGCACCCCGTAGAGAAAAATCTTGGTTCTGCCGCTGATCGTCAGCACCACAGGATCCAGTTTTGTCATTGGATCACTGACATCACCCTACTTACCTATTTCCACAAAACCACCACCTTCGCTGCACTGCCATTACTGATACCCATCACAAATCACCTTACCAATATTTTTTCACCACATCGACCAAATGATCAGAACCCAACACCATCAATTGCAAGAAAAATAAAAAATTTAAACTCGGATCTAACTTTCAAGAGAAAAACAATTGACGTAAAAAATGGAAGAATTAAATTGACGGGGGTGAGATTGAGTGTAGGCTGTGGAATTTGAGAGCTTCGACGATGATAATGGTGATGAAGGCAGCTGCGGTGCAGTTCTATTGATCCCTCCATGAAATAACAACAAAGTCTACCACCACCAATCAACCACCATCATTATCAACCACAAATCTACCTCTACCCCAACAAACCTATCACCGCACTGCCATTGCCTGACCGCTAAGAAGCACAATCACCAGTGCATGACCACTAATCGACGCACTAGCCACCACCAACACATCTATATCTATCTAGCTACCACTAACCCACTTTCATTTCAAATTTCCATAACCACTGGCACCAAGATTGAGATTGATACATTAACATCAAAGTCCACCACCACCGATCAACCATCGCCCACCACTATTGCCATGAGCACCACTGATCCCACGAGCACCACTGATCCCACCACCATTTCAAAAATCAATGTCAGTCGTTGCATAAATTGGCTTCTCAGTCGCATATAATAAACATGAAAATAATGTAAATGGTTAGAAAAAGAACCGGTTCAGAGCTATAAAATTGTATGGCATTTTGGGGCAAGAAAGGCCAAATGTGCTAACCTCCCCAAAAAGGGGCGGTTAAGCAAAAAAAAATTTTGTAAAAAATGGCATCTCAGCACAACGGACTGCAGAGATGCATTGGAAAAATAATGTTCTTTTTCCAAGGTTGGGTCTGGATCAGCCCCACACACACACATATATATATATATATATATATATATATATATATATATGTGTGTGTGTGTGTGTGTGTGTGTGTGTGTGTGTACATGTGATCCAACTATAACACTTGGAAAATTCCCTTTTTATTTAGCTGAACTAAGGCCATCCCATATATATATATATATGTGTGTGTGTGTGTGTGTGTGTGTGTGTGTGTGTGTATACATGTGATCCAACTATAACACTTGGAAAATTCCCTTTTTATTTAGCTGAACTAAGGCCATCCCATAACAACGTAAATTGTTCAGATTGACTTTTTTTTTCTCTTTCAAATTTGCCAAACCACCCTTCTTTTAGGCAAGTTGTACAAGTATAATGGAATACCCCTTATTCTAAAAAAAAAATTAAATCTATAGGGTACAGCCTAATCTATGGGAAAGCATGCGCAGTACAACTTTGTATTGAAAAAAGATGCAAAACGCATTTGTTATTATGTTATACTTCATAGAGTTGGTGCATGAGCATGAAACTCGAGAAAATCAAATTAAATAACTAATAATTCCTGAGGCCTTATTACTCTTAAATGGAACCACAGAGGTCTGCAAGGAAGGTAATATATGCTTAAAGACCTTAGGGTCTATTAAGAGTTCTTAGAGTGAAAAACATTATTGCTATCCTGTCCTGGCTATGCACTTTTAGACCGTTCTTGGGTTCTGCTCCCATGACACTTCAATATTTTCAACGGTCACAGTTCAACGCTACTGAGCCGGTGAACCCGAAGCGCACCCTTAAATAACATACTTTTCTTCTTCGCCAAGTAACATACTTTTCTTCTACGCTAAACAACGTACTTCTCTTCTACGCTAAGTAACATACTTTTCTTATTCACTAAGAAACGTACTTTTCTTCTCTGCTAAGTAACGTACTTTTATTCTCTGCTAAGTGACCTACATTTTTTTTTGCCAAGTAAAGTACTTTGGCCCGCCCTCGGCCTTTACCCAAGGGTCGCCTATTTCACGACACTTACGATCATGCAGCCACAATCTTCATGCGAGCGCTGTCTCCATGATGCCTTTCGCCACGCCTGAGTGTCGTATATGCCTCTGGCATGACGCCTGTCAGCGCGACTGACATCGCCGCACCCGTGCACCGTCTTTGTGTCACGTGCCCTAGGCAGGACGCCCCCTCCACGATAACTATTGCAGCGCTTGTGCGCAGTCTTCGTATCCCGTGCCCCTAGCATGATGCTGATCTTTGCCACAGCCATTGCTGAGGTCGTGCACTGTCTCGGCGTCACGTGCTCCCGGGACGATGCTGGCCTCTACGATAGCCGTCGCTGCGCCCTTGCTCTGTCTCCCTGTCATGTGCCCGCGGCACCACACCCATCTCTGCGACACATGTCGCCGCACCCATGCATCATTTCCATGTCACATGCCCCCCCTCCCCCAGCACCACACACATTTCTCCATGCCCCATGCGCCAAGCAGCTTATACTGTTATGCCCCTCCAACCCCCGGCTCTCTGTCACACTACCATGTTGCCGGCACCGTGCCCATGCATCATGCTGCTAATACAGTCGTGCCCCACTGCTCTCTGTCACACTACCATGCCACCAACACTGCACACATTATGTCACGTCCATGCGCTGTGGTGCTAATACACTCACGCCCCCCAATTTTATGTCACATTACAATGCCGTCGGCACTGCACACATCCACCGCACCATGTACCGCTCTGCTTATACAGTCACATCTCCTGGCATCCTATCACATTACCATGCCCCTATCTTGGTCCATCCTTTCACCAAACCATGTGCACCTGCATTGGTCGTGAAACATGCTTCGACCTACTCCCCGGAATGTGCAGCATTCTGCGGTACACATGTGACTTCTCCACACACTATATTCTGTAGGGAGCTTCAAGTTCTCTGGCATGAAGACTCCCCTTCCGCCAGGTAGGCGACTCTTCCAAAAAACTACCTTGGCACGCTCCGAGTGCTCTGACACAAGGACATTACCTCGGTGTGTCAAGTAGGCGACTCTTTTCGGACACAACTTTGGCCTATCAGGTAGGCGACTCCTCTGGGACACTACTTTGGCACGCTCTAAGTGCTTTGGCATGCTCTAAGTGCTTTGGCACGCTGGATAGGCTCACTTTATCAGACGCTATCTCCATTAGGGTGTCTGCGTAACTAGTCTATGTGCTCCAGCACTCGGGGCTTTTTATTGGCACCCCTAAGGACTGTGACCCTCGGGTCACTCTGAGACTGGAGCAAGTCTCTGGAGCGTATCGTGCCTAGTTCGCCTAGCAGTTGGGTGTCGGGATGTCCCCACAACTACCAAGTCCTCGGCGTCTCTTGATGCCCTGTGGAACTTTGCAAGGGCTTTGGACTGTGGCTAGATCAAGGGAATTCTCTGGCCATAACGGCACTTTGTAAGCCAATCTTTCCAGACAGACAAAGCGACATTGGGAAGGAACATGCTGGGTGAATATGTGATCTAATAGCCCGTGGAACACCTGCATCTGTGGCCCCCTCAGTGACGTGTCACTCCTAGGGAGCGCCATATGTCAGTTGATGACATCATCATCTCATCCCCTATAAGTAGGGACTTTAGAATTCATTTTGAGGGTAGAAGAACAAAAATCATTCTCAAATTCACTTTCCCACTTTAGAATTCTAGAGAGGGAAATAGACAAAATCCTAACGCAGGACCCTGACACGAGACCTTGACTTTGGACCTAAGTATTTAGACTGTGACTGTTGTTGTGTAATCACCCCGCGCCTTTGCCCTTGCAGCACTGCCACTCCTCAGGCTCTTTCTTGGACGCCCTTAGTCTCTGCCCTTGCTTCATCCTTCCTCCATCCCACATCAGCATAATTGACATTTGACTTGGACTGCATTCTTTGTGGCACCTCTACATTTACTGTAAAAACCCACTTCCTTGGCATCAAATAGTTAAGTCCTCAGGCTTCGACAAGAGGTAGATTCTTGAAATCAAGTCCATTACTAATTAGTTAAAGAAAAAAGAAGGTCGTCGGAGTCAAGAGAGCCGAGGTATAGGCTTTAAAAGAAAGTAGTCTCGAAGGAAGGACTAGCCTTGGACTTTATCAGCCTCGAATGCTATTTAACTCTGATAAGTTAGACTTGACCAAGGTAGTCTTGGTGGAGTCAGACTCGAGCAAGGTGGCCTCAACCAAGTTAGACTCGAGGAACGTGGCCTCGAACTGCTTAGCTCAGTTAAGACAGTAGACTCGAAAGAAAGACTATGTAGATTCTGTGCTCAACACCAAGGTGTTGCCTAAAATAGCCCCTTCTATCTAGGTCATGGTTCATTCATGATTTTTTCGGATCCCAATACCATATTTTTTTTTGTGCAAGTCATTTTTTGTATCTCTTGTGAAAATAGAAGTTACTAGCCCTAATACCATCCATAACCGGTTATACCCATCTCATTGAAGAAAGAAGTAACCTCACTACCCTCTGGTAGCACTTACTACCTACACCCACAAACCACCCTTTTTGGAGTGTGAAAAAAAGAGCGAAAGGAATCACTGTATATGTGAGTGCATAAAGTGTTGGGGGGAGGGGGCTGTTGTAATCGACTTATGTGGAAAGAGGTATAAGCGGGTGTCTGAGGGAGGAGGGGTATGAATGGGTGTACGTATTGTGGGGGGGAGTGTGGTGGGTGATTGGTTACAAGGTAAAGGCGTGGGGGGTGCGATTGCATAAAGTGTTGGGGGGGAGGGGGCGGTTGTAATCGACCATGTGTGGAAAGAGGTATGAGTAGGTGTTTGAGGGAAGAGGGGTATGAGTGGGTGTACGTCTTTGGGGGGGGGGGGAGTGTGGTGGGTGATTGGTTACAAGGTAAAGGCATGGGGGGGGGGGTGCGATTGTGGGTTTGAGCTTTTCAAAGAAGAATAAAAGGGTAAGAAATGGAGACGGAGGCTGGCAGTGGCGGTGGTGCCAAGCTTTTGCGAGAAATAAAAGAGAGAAATGAAAGGGTGAGTTTTTTTTTCTTCTTTTTTTCTTGAGGGTGGAGTAAAAAAGTTCATAGACCGTCCAAAAAAGGAACAATTTGGCGAATTTGAAAAACGAAAAGCATTATCGGAAGTTCACGAATCGACGTGGACAGCCCTAGACCAGTTTGTTGAAATACAATTTATCTTGTGCTATGTTGGGATTAGTCCCCATATATACATATATAGCTATATAAGCCTGACTTTTAACGTTGCTAAAAGGGTTCACTCATATTTGAAATAACTGCATACTTTGATTCGCGGGTCTAAAATTTTATCTTTTGGGTATTTCTCTGAAGATTATATACATGAATTCATGACATTATCTTAAATCTCGCATTTTCAAAAGCACATTATTGCTTAATAGAATGCATTTTCAAAAGCACATTATTGCTTAATAGAAAATCAGCATAAAAAAAGAACAATATAATGTAATGAAGAATGTTTATCACTACTATTGTGTTACAACAACCTACTAGACCCATTTGTATTGTACTAGAAGAATTAAAAAAACACGATAGGTAATATTAAAGAAAATAATAGGACATCGAGTAATAAAAAGGGTTTAATTCAATTCGGTCCTTTGTACTTTATTAATTTTTTTCGTTTAGTTCCTATTAAGTTGGCTAGATTCGTCATTTTATTAATAAATGTTTCCTCTAGGGTGATTCGCTGAAGCTTAACGCATTCTAGAGTCCAATTCTGACACCAGAGTTTTTTGACACAGTTACTACACTTCTGATTGACCTAAACTCACAATCACCGTCTTCATCATCTATCGAGTGAACTCACTGCATTGTTAAGACCTAGGCAACTCAATCCCATTTAATCTTATTTGTCATTACGAACCAAATCTTCATTGTGCTGAACCAAACCATTGCCAACCATTACATATCAGTTTGCCATTACTCGTGCTGCTTTGCCGCGTCAAAACTAAACAACCACCACCACCCTTGAATTGGCAGCATCATTATCCCCATCGACTTTCAAGTATAAACCCATCCTCATGACCACTACTCAATCCAACCTTGAGATCACACCCAAGCAAACCCAAAACCTTCATTTATTGATTTCACTCTCTTTGGTGATTGGTAAGTTCAACACAAGTAGTATCATAGTTCAGTAAACTTGGACTAGAAGCATCCTGTCAAGACAAAATTCAATCAAGACTTTTTTTAACCATTCCACTAGCCCTCGACAACTCTCTAGCACCCAGAAAACCTGCAATGCCATACTAACCACAACCTCCTCCTCCATCGCCACCATGGCTATTCGCTATTGGAGTTCACAGAATAATGATGAGAATGGGTGGCCAGCGTTCAGAATCAACACTATTCGAGTTCAGCGTTTGGAATCGCATGGATTTGTTATTTTCCCAACACATTTTGGTTGGGTAATATCGTGGTAGTGTGGTGGGTCAATGGTTGTTGGGTGTTGAGGGACGACAACAGCCGAAGAGATGAGAAGAGAGAGAGAGAGACTTGGGTGGCGAGGGGGGCTGCTAGGACAAAAATAGACTTAAGTTTTTAATAGAAATGCGAATTGAGAGGCTAAATTGAAGACGAACCATAGCACAATGATCGGTGTCAAGGATCTAGCGTTACATGGACTAAATTAATAAAATACATAAAGTAGAAAGGGTTGAGCTGGAATTAGACCCCAATAAAATACTCAGTTTACCCACAAAACTGAGTAGTTCCTGAGCCATTAATAAAGGTTGAGGGTTTAACATGCCCACGCTGACTACCGAGCTTGACGAGGACAATTCTCACCAGAGGCAAGAGCGTAGATCACAGAAGAGGATGCATGGGCAGACTCATGCTGTCACATTGAGGGCGCCAAAAGTTACATGTAAAAATTTTAGTCACTCGTATTATAAAATTGATCTAATATGAATACATTTGGTTCAGGAAGCGACATCAAATTAACTTGAAGCATTTTTAATCTTAAATTACATGAGACGTGCAAAATGAATTATATATCTAAGTACATTGGTACATCACATCTATTGTGAGGTTATATCATTTGCCAACATTTATGCATTCTACTCTTTGCAAAATAGTTTAAAAATAACTTGACTATGTGATACCCACATATAGCATTTGCAAGTATATCAGTTGTACGTACATGAAAAATATATATTTGAAATTGAGCATCGAAAGAAAGTATAAGTCAAACTTTGAGTTTTGTCTATTCAAAAACAAAAGAAATAATCATAATTTTTTTTGAACTTAAACTAAAATAACAAACTGTAGTAAATTGATAATTTTTATTTTCCTAAACTCGAAATAATGTTTAGTGGCAGTTTTAAAGATATAATTTTGTAACCTTTAAAGACAAAATCAACGTGGTCAAATCTCGACATATTCTAGGAACTTTTAATATTTTAACTTCAATGCTTTAACTAAATATTTCTGGTCTGAGAGCGAGGGAGGAGGGGGTGACCATGGCGGCCCCAACCCTACAATAGGTTAGCGAGTGAAAAGATAGTTGAAGGAGATTGGAGAAGACAATAAGTGAGAAATTGGAGGAGATTGAAGAAGTAGAAGGAGACCGAAAATGTAGAGCAACTGTGTGCGGTTGTGCGCTTGCTGCGTGTGATGAGTTTTAGTCGGACACTCTGACTAAATTTGCGAAATTTTGCCAACTTTAAAAAAGTGACTTTCTTTTTTGAACATAACCGTACATTTATTATATTCGTTTTTGTTTTTTGTAATGATGATAAAAAAAGATTATAGTTTTGTATGCTTTTATCATTTTTCATTTTTCTTTTTGGGTAAAATCACTCAAACTTAACCCAATATAAGAAAAATTAGTTAAATTTTTTTAGTGAAAATGATAAAGATACAGGAAAATATTTTCTAACCGAATACGAAAATCATGAAACTGAAAACACAAATAAAAGAAAAAAACGAATATGTTTAGGCTATGTTTGACAATTTTTTTTTACAAAAAAAGTGGGTGTTTGATAACTTTTTTTTTTGGTGTTTGGTAACCCTTTTATTTTGACTTTTTTTTGGTGGTTTGCGGTGGTGGTGGTGGGGCGTAGCCGTGGTCGACGGTGGTGGTGGCCGGTAGGCAGTTGTCGTTGCAGTCGCCGGCAGTGGCTGCCGGGGGCCAGAGGTGGTTGCCGGCCGGCTGTGGTGGTTACCGGCGGCCGGAGGTGGCTGTCGAAAAATTTGAAGTGATTTTTCTCTTTTTTTTTCCTCTATAATTTTAAAAAATGATTTTTTAAATTGAAAAAAAATAGTTACTAAACGTTTCTTTTTTTTATTTTTAAAATTAAAAAAAAAAGAGTAAAAATAAGGTGTCAAACATAGTCTTAACATACAACCCTCTTTTCCTGTTAAAATTATCTGACTTTTCTTTTTGTTTTTGATTTTCCTCAATAATGAAAGCAAGAAAATACAATTTCCCTCAATTTTGCTGCACTAGTTTTCCCACTTCCCGCGATCCAGACAGAGCCCTATGGTCGCGTAGGACTTGAGCGACAAACTATATTGGGGAAGTTCCCAGTAAGATCCATTTTGCGATCGCAAAGCTCATCTTAGGGAGTGCAGAAGCATGCATTACTGGGTTCGAGCTTCCGCGTCCGATTTTGGCGGAACCCTTCCCCAACCTCGAAGGCAAAAATCCCCCCTCTTTCAATCTTCTTATATCAGTTTGGTAACGTACACATACACGAGAGATTCTTCGGTCTTGATTCACTATTTTTTTTTTGTTTTTTCCGATTATCAGTGGCCATACTGCCGTTAATATCGGCAAGTCCAAGATCATACTGTTCGGTGGCCTCGTTGACAAGAAATTTCTCACTGACATCACCGTATACGACATTGGTGATTCCTCTTTCTAACTTTATTTCCCTGGTTTTCTTAGCTTCAATCCATAGGATTACTTTGTTAGAACTTTCACTGTGCCTAACGTAAGCAGTCTAATATTTTGAAGTTCGTGATAGTTTCACTTGAATTCGTCTCTAACTAACAGTTATTCAGTAAATCTTCCCATTTTTTGGCGGTTTTCTGCTGCTTCAATCAATTCTCGAAGAAAAACAAAAGACCACTTCTTTTTTTTTTGTAAATGCACTTCTTCCTCACTAGGGCCGAGTGGAGAACAAATAAAGATATTTCTTAGCAGATTCTGATCCCTAGTTGCTCTTACCGAATTGTTTTACAAGTGCTCTACAAGGTTGGCTTCGTGGATACAGTTGCCTGCTTAGTTTGGTGCTGTTACCAATGCATTATAGTTGATGTCTTGTTTGCCAGTAGCATCATATGTCTGTAATTCTTGCAGCTTTGCTTTTGAGGTGTTCGAAATTACTCGTTTAAGAGATTAACCTATATTGTCTGATTAGATTTTTTTCTTCTTCTCCTTTTTGTGCTGTTCCTTTTAGTTGGGTAACTATGACACATTGACATGGATATAGCATCTTGACACAGTAAGACATTGACATCGTAAGGGTGCATGCCTCTTCTGGCTGTTTTCCCGATATGCGTGGTAGAATAGTTAAAATATAGTTTCCTTCACTCGAAACATGTTAGATATTCTCGTCTTAGCAAGTATCAACTGTTTCTTTGATATGCAAATAACATAGGCCTAAGAAAAGATGGTTGAACTTTCTCCAGCCAATGGCTAGAGGCTAGTGTACGCCTCCCCAGAGGGAGAAAAATGTGCTGTTGCAGTGCCTAGATAGCTTGATTGTGCTGATAGTTTGTCACTGGTTGAGGTGTATTATTCATCGAAAAGAGTTTAGCTGGACTAAGGTCCTAACTAGATACAATAGTATTGTTGTCTTTGAAATACTTTTTGTTTTTCAGAATAAGAAATGGGGATGTTTTTATTCCATTATTTTGATTATAAACAAACATGTAGTAACCAAAGGCCCTAGGTGGGCGCAAACCATAAACTCCAGAAGTATAAGGATCGAAGATAAAAGCCAGGGAACTCCAAGGGAACAGGCCCCCCCCCACCCCCGCCCAATGAAAACGAAAAAAAGCCAGACAACCAACCCTAGGGTCTCCTACTCGAGCCTGAAGAAAAGAAGACTGATCAGTAAAGAATGAGGAGATTTTAGTGAAACATTTTTTTGGGTGAAAGTCAATTGTATTTCCAGCCAAAACTTTACATCTGAGAGCTATATCATCACACACTTATCATTTAACAATCATCGGCCATTTACAAGTAATGCCTAAGATATCAGTATTCCTTCATGGATTTCCCAATTACTGCAGAGCTTTCTATTGGTACTATGCCCTTTGATTTTGCTTCCAACTTCTGATGGTTTATTATATCCATTGTTTAATCAACATAACCCACCTCCTCTTTTGACTTCTGCTGCTGCAAAAGCCTGTCAGTTTATCTAGACAAAATTCCACCTAGTTCGCACTCTCAGCATTCTAACTCTTCTCCAGAACTGAAAATGCAATCACCCAAGAGAGAAATGGGAACAAAGCTAGTATTGTGCTTCCTCTAGGCACATGTACATGAAAAGCACTTGCTCTGTTTAAGTAATACTTCAGTCTTTTATGTAGCTTATGAGACTTCAGTCTTTTATGTAGCTTATGAGATGGTAAACTTCCCATTTTTGCATTAGAAGAATGCCCAAAATAGTCTGCATATCGAGTGAGTATTGGCCAGGATGAGTGTCGCTCTCCAAACATTGTTAGCAAGTGCACTAATCCTCCTTGAGAAGGTCTTGCTTATTCTCTTGGCCGAACTGGTGCTAAAGTGTACTAGTAAAAGTAACATAAAGCTGCATATCAGCATGGAGGATTGCATTTGGAAGACAAGATATGGAAGGGATGCTTTTCCCTTGGAACAGTTCCACTGGAGCATTCGCTGGTCATTGTTTAAAGTGGGCCATTTATGTGCCTTGCATACTTTTAGTTCACACGAAGGTAAAAGTTGATACAACATTGTTGAGACGAGCATGGAGATTGCACAGGGTTTGTGAGGCTGTTCGACCGTGCTTGAGTTGGTTTACATGGTAGGCGAGAAATGTTGGTGCTTTTAAAGGAGTTGAATAATCCCTCTGGCTCAAGAAAGCATCCTTGTTGACCCTTATTTTTGTGGATATGCACCGCACACCTTGGACATCGCAGAACACGTGTCTAACACGGCTTTCCAGTGTCCAAATATTATGCTATTTTTAGTTCTGGACACGTGGGACACTACCTGACATGGTATAGGCCAGACAAAGAAGTCAAGAAGAAGAAGAAGATGAAGAAAGAAGCAGATCTGGATCCCTAATTGGGATTGTCATGTATGATCTTCAATAGGCCGGATACTTGTTGGCTTTATGCTCCAGCTCTTTATTAATTGGAATCTCAATCTCCCGATGTTTGATTAAAGCAGACAAGATGCATATTGCAATTGCAGGGTCTGGGATCATTTAATAAATATAAAGCTTGGAATTTACAAATTTACCAGTTCATTCAACTAAGGCCTTTAAGTAGCAGCTTTTATCATGATTTTTTCTTACAAAGTGAAAGGTATGCTTAAACAGATACTGAAAAAATTGTACTGAATGTTTTGAGTGCTAAAGAGATTACATAATGATGTTTATGACGTCTTTTTTTTTTTTTCCGTACGTTAACACGTATATGTGAGTTCTATTTTGCAGTGTCCGAAATATGAAAATTTTAAGAATGCGTTGTTCCTCTGTGTGTGTTGGACACTGTGCCTGTGTGCATATCCGTGGTAGTGCTACTTGACGCAGGATAATTGAGTGGCTTTGATTCATAATCACAATTGTGGTTTTTGCTTCCTTTTCTTTTTAGTTTTTGATTTTTTCCCCCACCTATGTAAATGTGCATGGACACACTCCTTCCCTTGTAATGCGATGTCGACTCATGGAATAGGATTATTAAATTAAAAGAATGAAAAGCTGGAAACTGAAGTGTGAAACCTGGGTCTGGTACATTTTTATATTTGGTTGCAGAGAATATCTCAGTGGATGTCATCTTAGTTACAAATCTAAGTTTCTTCCCGTTTATTTACGTGGTACATGGTAGGGCTAACAGAATATTGACTTATTTTAAAGGCAGAGAGAGAGAGAGAGAGAGAGAGAGAGAGAGAGAGAGAGAGAGGAGGGAGGGAGGGGGGGAGGGAGAGAGGGAGGGTTATCTGCTGTGGATTTTTATATTTGGTCACCTAGAACATCTCGGTTCATGTCATCTTAGTGACGAAAGTACATAAAACTGGAGCTTATAAGCACCAGCAGGGATACAGAAGTGGCAGAGGTTTCTATTGTAGCTTTCGCTTTATTTTGATAGTGGGTTCTTAGGTTTTAACTGCGGTTTTAAATGTTCCAGATAACAGAAAATGGTTTCAGCCAGAATGCACTGGTGTAGGTTCTGATGGGCAAGTGGGCCCTAGCCCACGGGCATTTCATATTGCCATTGCAATCGATAGCCACATGTTCATATTTGGGGGGCGGTCAGGTAGCAAAAGGTATCTGCAAGTCAAGCCCATGTAGGAGCCCAATTTACTAGTTTGTGTTACTGCCGTGTGCATGCTATTGATAATGGACCTCAATCTGCAGGTTGGGAGACTTCTGGGTCCTTGACACTGCTAAGGGTTTAAAAATTTACAGTAAATTATACTTAGTAATTATCAGAATGTGCCTTTTTGTCGGCACGCCTGGCTTGGTGTTTGCCTGATTTCCTTTCTTTTATTGATGAAAAATGCTGAGGTATGTACTTGTTCCAGATATATGGCAGTGGTCAGAGCTTACCAGCTTTGGTGACTTACCTTCACCACGGGATTTTGTAGCTGCTTCAGCTATTGGAAACCGGAAAATTGTCATGTGGGTGTATATATATTGCATTTTTGGTCAACTCAGCTTGTTGGTTTTGGTCCTGTCCAAATTTGAACCTTAAGCGGACTCAATCTAGTGCAGGTATGGTGGCTGGGATGGAAAAAGATGGCTGTCAGATGTCTACATCTTAGACACAAGTAATGCTTTTTGCTTGTCAGTCTTGGGCTTGCTTTTTGTTTTGGTTGTTGTAGGATATTTGTTTGATACAATTTCATGATTTGTGTTGGTATATCACATATTCAAACAGTTTCACTTGAGTGGATGGAGTTACCGGTGTCTGGAGCACTGCCACCGCCAAGATGTGGCCACACAGCTACCATGATTGAGAAGCGGTTACTTGTCTATGGTGGTAGAGGTGAAATTGTGAACTGAGTACTTTCGCTTGCAATTCATATATAAATACTTGTTTACGTAGTTTTCCTGTGAACTTCGTATTCGGTAATGTTTTGTAGTCAATGGTTATGCTTGCATCAGTTATTTTACGTGATATCTGTCAATTAAGGAATCTGAGTGAATAAGGTTTCCTCTTATATAAAAGTCATTTCAGTTAAAATTGGTTAAGGAGGTTCACAGTGTGCAGGATAGAATCAATAGAATTTTGCCTATTGAATTATCCACTAGTTGCAATTGATTTATCAGTTCTGCAGCGTCTGTTTAATGCCCTTCTCGGTTTTTTTGCTCCTTTCCATAAGTATTTAGTTATCCGGTTTGGTTGCTTGCTGAGATGAATTAAACATCACTTCTAGGCATCCGGTTATCATAATTAGAGTCTTCAGGACACGTGCACCCTTTTTACCACCGCTGCCCTGGGTTAAATTGTTTGATTATCTTCGATTTGCTGCTTGTAGGGCTGTACACGAACCGAGTTCGAGCCGAACAAGGGTGTGTTCGAACTCGGTTCACTAATTTCCAGGCTTATTCGAACTCGGCTAGTGTTCATTACGAGCCAATTCTATGTGTTTAAACTTGGCTTGAGTTTATTACCAGAACACTTGGACTCGGCTTGCTCGGGAACCAAAAATTCGATAAAATTAGAAAACAGAGAAGGTAAATACCAAAGACCCACCACCATACTCGAAATAATAGGCAGATTATTGAGACCTGCAATCGACCACGTCGGTTGGAGATCGACTGGATGTTGACAAAGATCTGAAACTCAGTCACTCGATGCCAAATCTGCTCATCATTCCTTAGGCTTTATGTATGAGGGAGGGAGGGAGGGGCTTTGCGGCTGAAGTGAGGAATAATGACATTAGGGGTTAGGGGAATAAGGACATTAGCTTTTGGGGGTTGGGTTTTGACGGGCTTGGCTTGGTGTGGGCTTGGCTTTATAAGTGAGTTTTAGCTAATTGATTTTAGTTTATCAAGTTTTAAAGTTTATTTTGCATGTATATTTTAAAATAATAATGATTTAATTATAAAATTACTAATTTATTTACAAACAACATGTTCACGAACCCGATCACGTACATTTTTAAATGTTCATGCTCGGCTTGTTTTAAAAACGAGCTCTAAAATGTTGATCATGTTCGGTTCATATATTATACAAACAAAAATGAAACAGCTTTTTAGAGAACGAACCACGATCTATTCATGAGCAACTCTGTTCATTTACAGCCCTAGCTGCTTGGATGGCCTCTTTGGATTTTGTTTTGCATTTATAGCACTCACCCACCCATTTTTTCCTATATTCAAGTAATTAACTTCGTCCTTCATGAAGTGGCACTTATTGGAGCTTGCAATGATATACTTTTCAAATGCTCCAGGAACTTTAGCGTTTCCTTGTTAGAAACAGTGAATTCATAAGTCCCGTAGGTTTAGTGTTATACTGTTATTGCATCCTTTGTCCACTTCATAAACAGTTTTGCAATTGTTCGCTTCCTTTCTTCTTTCATCCTTTGTGTCGTATTGCTGCAAATTTTTAGGCTTCTTGACCTGATGGCGCTCACGAATATTCAACAATACAATGTTTCCCCTCTATTTTATAATCTTTCAGAACACTTCTATACATATTACCTTAGTTGCAGGAAACTCCTAATATGGTGACGTTTCTCTCTCGGAAACTCGCTTTTGCGATCACAAGTTAGGAGCTCCATGGGATCTCGTTCCAAGCTAATATGGGAACTCGATCCCATTAGTTGGATAGAGATGCATGGAACAAGTGAGAGAATACCTGAAAATCAAGCCCTTTTCAACTTAATTCCTTATTTCTCTCTTCCTTCAAGTCCTTAAAGCCTCCTTGTTTGTTGTTGCTGGCTATGTAAACTATACTAAACAAATGATAATACTCTTTACGTATTTATTTATTCAAGCTGCTCCCAGCCTCAGATTCTTCTTGGTGCTTACGCTCCCCCGCCCTTGTTCCTGTTCCAGCTCCCCCTCCCGCCCCTGCCCCCGCCCCCGCTTTGTGCAACTAAGCATATTACATATAGGAGAAGGAGAACATGCATTGAAGCAGTTTGTTTCTTTGACGTTTATCAATCAAACTTAAAGCTTATAATTTTCTGCTTTAAATACATAATATTCTGATGGTTGAACTGGCAAGTTGCATTTTTGGAATCACTCTGCTCATGATGTAGCTACTTATGCTACATGGACTTGGTTAAGACTCTGATGTTGCGGTGTGTCAAAGCCTTGGGTTCTGGTCGTCATATCCTATGGACACTGGACTATGGCTTTCAACTAACAAAGTACTTAAAATGTGGATTTTTACCCTTTAAATCAAGCAATAGAAGTTTCATATTGATAGAGTATTTGGAGCAATTTTTCGGATAAGCTTGGATTGTTAGATATGCTTGCTAATGGCTCCTCTATACTGCATATGAAATCAAAACTTCCTATTGTAATTTTCTTGTAAAACCAGGATAAGGTATGCTTGTACTTCTTATGGTTGAATGGATGTTCATGTCGTTCTTACATTGAAATCTTTTATAGAAAAATAGGTTACGTGTATGTTGAATATTTAACAAAATATGAACTTTATTTTGTATTGTTCTAAAGGCTGACCCGCTAGATTCTCGGGTTTCAACTAACTGTCGGCTGTTCATTTGAAATATTGCAAACCGGAGCATAAAAGTGCAAGTAGCACCACTGTCTGCCCAACCCAGGATAAAAGTGCTGCTACACTCCCAGGATCAACCACATCAGTTGCTGAAAACTCTGTCCTCCCTCTAAGAAACTTATGGCCCGACCTCTGCAAGTATGCATAATTTTATGAGCCAAAGTCAAACACCGCATTGCGGGCTCTCTCCAGTGCCGCAAATTGAGTATGCTTGTGACGCACCTTAGGATCAAAGGCTCCTCATTATCTTCCTTGATAAATATCATTTTTGCTGTACGCTGCGTTCCCAGCAAGCTTTTAGTTGTTCTTTGGAAGAGCTTCCTGATGCTGTTTCTATGTAGCAGTGAACAGAAGTGTATCCCTAGGATTAGGATCCCGACTTTGTCCAGACAGGCTCAACCTGTTCATCCTCCTATACTGGACGTCTTATAATGCACAGATGCGTTAATAGAATAATGGAAAGTTATGTTGATGCAGGGGCGACGACTTCCTACTCATATTTTATATCCTGGTATTATCAACATAAGATTTTATCATACCAAAAGCCTCCAGCTGATTACAAAGTTCTTCAACTTCCCCGCTTCAGGCTCTGTTGTTTAGTGTCCTGGAACAGACGCTAACTTGCGGTAACATATTTATTAACTTCTCTCAAAGTAAGCCATGCGGGTCTGTAATGCCCCAATATGTGGAGGTCTGATCTCATCAGCTACAGACACCATGATAGCATGCATAGCCCCACTAGATCATAACAACATGAAAATACTTCTTACACGCCACATCTGCTGGTTCACCTTCCACTCCTGTCAAACTTAAACAACATTCCTGGCCCATCAAGAAGCAGTTTATTTATTAACTCAAGTATTACATACTTTCCACGAGCGAATGGCACAAATCAACGAGCCACACATTATTCCAATGCAAAAAAAGAATGTGACAATCTTATTCTGGAGCAGACTACGTGTCCACGGAATTTTATCAATCTTTCAAGAGACACGGTTCATGAGAGCTCTTGTGCCTATTCTCCTGGAGTAGCTGAGAGAAAAATATATATGTGTCTTGGAAAGAATTAGGGCTCTGATGATACCTCGTTTTGGCAGAAACTCTGTTGACTGCATTATACTTGTTGATTAATGGCATACAGTTGAAGTTTTTGGTGGAAGCATCCGTCATTACTGTATTCAACTCCTACTCCTATGGTGGGAATAATATAAGAAAACAAGAAGCGTTCCCTTGGGTTTTCCAAACTCTTGCTTTTTAAGAGTGCCCTTTCCTGGCTGATGTTTGTCCAGCCTACTATGGGGATCCTGTATGCAGCAATACGACCTATTCAAAAAGCATCAAAGCCCCTTTACTGGGTTAACACGATGAAGCTTACCTTAAATTATTAAACATAAAGGTAATTACATAAGTTTTATGGAGTGCACTTCAGTTCCATTAGGTTTACTAGCAGGGGGTTCCCATGGATCTTGTGCTGCCGCCCTTCCGAGTCCTTTTCTTTTCGTGCTGCAACTCGAAGTGATTATTTTAGCTAGTTAAGTGGATGAGATGGCTACACTCCAGCTCACTCAGGAATGGGATGGCAGTGGTACCCCAGCAATCTCATTTTTGATCTTGGACGTAGGACTGCAATGTACAAGTACTCGGCTCGTTAAAGGGGGCGCTCAAGCTCGTGTTCGTGTAACTGATGGATGTTCATACTAGGCTTATGTTTGTCACCAGCTCTTAATTGATGTTTGAGCATGTGCTCGCCAAATTTATACAAACATGAGCTGAGATCGAGGGAGCTTGTTTAAGGGAACTTTTATTTGAAAAAGAAAACAGATTTGATTATTACAAAGCCCTAATCTTTAAAATTCTATAATCACCGAGCCACTTTCCAGTAAATCTTTCATCAATCAGCTGAAAGTGATGATTAAACACATAATTGACAGATCAATTAATTCAGGTAGAGGGATTTGATTCAACAATACTCCATCTCAATGCTGTCAATCTTGTCATCAATTTGCTGTGGCATCTGGTTGCCGTGATGAATAGCTCCATGTGCTAGGAAATCGGTTCTTCCATCAATTGCTGGTGAAAAGGTGCAGATCGGCGGGGAAGAATAAGAAAAATCAGACAAAGAAGAAAAGGGGGAGATTTTAATGCAATTGTCTCGAGCTATGATACTGATGAGAGAAAAAAAAAAAATGAACAAGGCTGAAGTCGCATGCAAGAGGACTCCTTAAATAAGTGCACTTGTTAGGTTTGAGTGGGTGGTAGGGCTTTAGATTTGTATTTGGGCCTTTTGTTTTTTCTTGGAAGGGTTTGGTGTTAGGCTTTGATAGGATGTTTAGGGTTTTAGTGTAAACACATTGGAAAACATCAAGACATGTGCTGAGCTGTTCCCAAGCTTATTAATGAACAACTTTTCATGTTCAAGTTCAGCTTGTTTATTTAACGAGCCTAAGAATCGTGGTAAATCGTTCCTTTATTAAATGAGCCAAAGGTGAACGAGTTTTTAGTGAACAAGTCACGAGCTTGTTCACAAGCAGCTCGGTTCGCTTGCAGCCCTGCTTGGACGCGGTACATTGGAATGTTGAAGCACTTCCACTAACGTACCATGCGTCCGCAGGCACCACTTTGTTGTGCCAGCTGCCAATGCCGGCGTCTTAGCTTTGTTATCCTTATTAAGACATTTAATTGATGTCTAGCTTCCCAACTAGTTGACGGTTTCTTTTCCTCCTGATCATTGGAGAAGGGAAGAGTCATTTGATTCATTAGAAGCGAAGTGCTATGCCGTGGCGGGGGGACGGGAAAAGAAACGGCCCCAAGAAATAAATTGGAGTTCCCAAAGCTTCTCCACGTTCAATTAGATGTGGAGGCTTTACTCCTAGCCCACAAGGTTCCGAGATGCTTAAATTGAGTCTCGGTTAAGAAGGCAATGATGTACGTTTCACAAGGCGGACAATTCCATGGATAGTTTCATTCAAATTTGGGACGAAGGACATAGCTTACAATTATTGGCTTTGATCTTGCCGCTAGCCATTTGATTGGGGGGAGGTACCTAAAGAAGCACAGTAAAACACAGTCTATAGTGAAGCTTAATTAAATCTGAAGATGACTGCAACTGCTTAAATAGAAAAGTTCAAAAACCCTAATCTAAGCTAAATACATATGACAAATATATATTATTAGATAAAAATCTTTTCTTCTTCTATTTCTGAATTCAATGACATTTTCAAATTCTTTTTATTAGATTTCTATATTTCATTCCATATTTAGCATATATAATTTGAATCAAAGTACCCTAACAATAAAACTTCTGGAATATTCTAAATACTTATATTCTGAATAAGATAAATTTCAATAATTAAACCAACTTACCCCTAAAAACACACATAAAATCTAAATAACAATTAATTCTTGAATCTTTAGCTTCCATCTATTCCAACTGCATCTATCTGCTTTGCCATGTAGATTGTAAGGTGCTACTCGTTGTGAATCCCACCATACAGGCCTGGGGCCAAGTCAGTTTGGTGGGGGGGGGGGGGGGGTGGGGGGACTCATTCCGCCCCCACAAAAGGAAAACTCTATGTTAAGAGTTTCCCTTCATAAGGCTCAAATCATTCTGAGATGCCCTGAGAGGCATCCTTCCCTTCTTTGTTGGGTAAACTGTAGCCAAACAACCTAATGCACCATAAGTTCCTTTTATGATAGATGGTTGATGAAGTTTGGTGATTAAGAAAGTACAAATATGGTTAGTCGAATTAGTCTTCCGTTCCATTTTTCATTTTCTGGTTTTGCACACTTTCGTGGCCATGGTCAATTTGGTAGTTGCAGTTGTCTTAGTGATGCAGTAAAAGTTCGACAACCTATAAAAATCTACCTACGAACATTTTATGCTTTAGGGAATGAACTTTGCACAAATAAGATGAGATTTCTAACCATGGGTTGATGCGTGATGCGCCTAACCTTTAGGGACAACATCTATTCTGATTCTTAAGAGAATCTTATATTTCGACTCATTTGTTCGTTGGATCATTTTTTTCTGTCAATAGGAATCAACACTAGATATCTCACTTTAACATTCTTCAATCCTATTTGTTGAAACCTTACAAGTTCAGAAGCCCTGTTTGTTCCGACTGCATTTTTAACACAGATACCAAGATTATTTCTTGCTGTCTAGAGCTTCCAATGCTCTAAATCTTGAAGTCAAGAAACTCGTCACCATTAAACCAAGCTAACATTTCATTCCTTTTCAATTCACAAGGCCTAAACCCCTAACTCACATAAAGAGGCAAAAAAAAAAAAAAAAAGAAAAGAAAAGAGACAGAATATAAATGTCTACCGCTTATCTCCTTGATGTGGCGTGCACAAGCTTGTTCATGAACTAATCAAACCGAGCTCAAGAACGCATGGAACTTGTTCAGGTTTTGGGTAAAGCTCTATTGGTTTCTTGTGTTTTTACCTGCCTGTGTTTCATAAAACATTATGAGCAAATGCAATAATAGCTTAGTGGAGAGGGAATTGCCCGAACCCCCATGCTTCATGAATTTCTTCTCATTTAATTACATAAGTTACAGATCTTGGTTGGGCAGGTCGATGCTCGTGAAGTTGCTTTACTATATGCTACGATGAAATTCTTAATTGTTATATTCTTGGGTGCAGATAATATCTAACTTTATTCTCTTTAGATGATGGAATATTATTTGTTATAGTTTGGTCTGTATTAGTTACTAGTTGCTATAATAATTTTTTAATCAAATTTACTTAGAAGATGTATATGTCAAGTTTCTCTTGTAACTTTATTACCTGTACTTGTGCATTAAGGAGTTTAGTATGATTTTCCCATCTAAGTGTGAACTCTGATGTTCATATTTCCTTATATTTAACATGTGGTGCCTGAGTTGCAAAATTCTCTGTTTTTGCAGCTATTATTATTTGGAGGGCATGGAACTGGTGGCTGGTTGAGTCGTTATGACATTTATTACAATGACACTGTTGTTTTAGACAGGGGTAAGTGCTTGATAGAGCATTTATTAGCTTCAGCTTAAGTGCCATGGTTTCTGTTCATGATTTTCGGTAGTGCCGCTGTCTTTGTTTCTTCTCGGGCTATCTGCGACATTTCAGTTTTATCTTTATTTGACAGGGGTAACCACCCCACCTATTGGCGCCCTTTATACAGTTCTAATATATCCCCAGAAAACAGAGTATGGCTAGTCTTCCTCTGAATAGATGGATGGGGTGGGGTGGTTGTTATGTTTCAAGCCTCGCCGGAAGGAGAAAGGTGCACAATTATAATTGCGTAAGAAACTCAGGAGAAGAAGATACAGGTCCCTAGTTCTTTTGACAGAGACAAGCTCTTGTGATGGGAGTACAGATGTTACGGATGGTGTTAGTGTGTTCCTGCTTGGGCTCAGCCATACAAAAGCCAGCAGCAAGCCTCGCAGCCTTTTTCTTTGGGTCCTGGATTGGGGGGTTGTTGTTGTTGGTAGTGGTTGGGGCGACCCAGTATCCGGAAGTGTAAAAGGTTGTTGGAGAGTATGTCTTTCATACTTCCAGTGATGGATGGAATTGAGTTTAATTTTGGCCTAAGGAACTTTTTCTTTTGAATGACATAGCGTAAGAGACGTTGTTAAGATGCTTGTGTATTATCCATTCAGTGGCTACTTTTTTGTTACTCAGTGATAGGGTATAATTAGTCCATTTGCTTGCTTAAGCTTTAGCTAGTGGCGGGTGGCTGCCCGAGTGCACATGGCTTACCCATTTGTGGGGTTTAGGGAGGGTTATTTAAGCTTTCATTACCATCGTGTACTTTTTTTTCCCGTTCTTAGAGCTGTCTCCTTATACTTTTTTCCTGTGAAGCATGTTTCACCTTGTCTTATATTTTTGGTTGAGTGGCTTTACTTTCTGATGCAACTGAGAAGAGAGAAGCAGGGAGGGGAAATATGCTTAAAAAGCATAAGTAATGGATGGCAGTGATGACCATCTTTCTAACCACACCGGAAATTTAGCTGTTGAGACAAATGTTTTATTGTTACAGAATTGTAGCTTACTCCTTAGTTGTTTTAAATGTATTACCTTTGCTTTTGTCTTGTAAATGTTGGGTCTGAAAGTCCCTGTGTTGCTTTACTGGATTTAGTGTCCGTGCAATGGAAACGGCTCCCTACTAGCAATGAACCTCCTCCTGCTCGAGCATACCATTCTATGACGTTTATTGGTTCGCGTTATCTTCTCTTTGGTGGCTTTGACGGAAAATCAACATATGGTGATCTATGGTGGTTAGTTCCAGAAGGTATATTAGCCTTTTTCATGAAGTATGCATTTTTATGTGTTTTAGCAGGGTTTTTCTTTATTTCATCGTAATGCTCTATCTATGACTTTTAAGTCAATGTCGACTCCACGTGCCCCTGAGCTCAGAACTTGGAATTTAGGATGACTATTTTATCAATCCATTTGGTACTAAAGCAGTACTGGTTTTAGTATCCGACACGTCTTTTCTGCTGGGGACTTGTGCTTATTGTGAGGGTGATATCACGCTTTTGGATAATAAGATAAGATGTTCTTACCTGGATTTTCCCTGCATTTTAATGATACGAATTGAGTAGAAGGGTCTCTCTGACACTAGATCAGGTGGTCGTAGAAAGCGCTACAAGTCATGCTTAGTTCTTTGTACCACCCCTGTTAAATGATGCATCAACGTTACCAGAGGTAATAGAAAAAGTGCCGTGTTCCCATCTACAAATGAAGTCAATACAAGTAACTAAATAGAAGTCTAATGCCAAATCAAATTACCCACATCCGGGTAAAGTTCTAAAAAGGAATACATTATTTTTGACATGCTAACTAAATAGAAGCTATAATTCCCCGAACGTGCCAAGCTCCTAATCATGCTTACCACCTGTGGTAAGAGACAAAGCAACAAATAGGGGGTGAGCTCAAATAGCCTAGTAAGGGAAAATTAAACGGAAGCAAATACATTAATTCGTATTTCAAAATAAATTCATAACATTATTGACGGACAAACAATAGCAATTGACATTTACGTCAAATAAGCGAATCAAATATTCGAAATGATCATTAGTGGCCATAGGCCCAAATCGAACACATAACCCGAAGGTACAAAACGCATACCGGTAGCGTAATAGCCGTCATTGTGAGGACTATCCGAAAGTCACTTAAAGTGACTACAAAAGCCACTAAGGTGGCTACAAAAGTTACCAAGTAACTACAAAAGTCACCGGAGTGACTACAAAAGTCTTAAAGTCTCTCTTTTTCAACAAAAAGGTTTTTCATTCTAATGATCATGTGCAAATTTCGAATTTTAATTCAAATAGCAATGAAGGCAATATGAAGCAAATTGAACGATTCTCCAAAGTTGTACAACAACTAGTAAAGTGATACTATTAACGAATCCTTACCATAGCAAGAAATGCGAAATCCCTTACCTTAATCAAGCTCTTGGTACGAAATTCTTAGAGTGTCGCCTTGGTACTACAAGAGTCTCCCAAGCTCTCTCTCTCTCTCTCAACCTTTAAGAAGAGAAGCAACAGAACTAAAAAAAAGAGTTGAAGGGAAAAGAAGCTATTTATAGGATGAAGTCTTAAGTTGGCAAATTAGATTAACACTTCCCAAACCTTAGATACTTATTCAAAATGCACCCCAAAACTTTCTAATATTTACATAAAAGGAAGTCTACACTTCCATTCGAAGGAAAACTATTTCTTCAACTGAATCCTTCAGTCGCGAAATAGCCTCTCTCGCAATCTTTCTTTTTCATTTGACCGAATGGGGTTTCATTCGACTGAATCCTTCAGTCACGAAATTGTCTTCCTCAATCTTCATTTTCATTCGACCGAAAACTTTCCATTTGACAGAAACTATTTCCATTCGACCGAAAACTTCTCATTCGACCGAAAAAGGTTCCAATCAACTGAATCCTTCAGTCGCGAATTTGTCTAGCTCAAACTTGATTTTCATTCGAAGCAAAACACTTTTCATTCAGATGAATCTTTCAGTGGCTTTAAGGTTTTTCTGCCTAACTAAGATTGATTCAAATGAATCGGGATTCATAATCCTTCAGATGGTTTAACGACTATTTTCATCTAATAATTTATTCCTTAATTTATTTTTAAATAAATATAATCCCTATTAATATAACAGGGGGCTCTTACAACCACACTTTTGAGACCAAGAATTAGCCAGTGGACATGGTGACCAAATTAGAGTTGGTATCCAAGTTAGATTGAATACTTGGAACCTTTGCCAGCATACTGCACCTTTGTACCTGACCCAAGTTATATACGTAAGCCCAGATCGAATCCCTAGGAAGCACTGACACCTCTCCTAGGTGGAGGTATGGTGTCCTAAATGGACAGACACTCCCACACCCTCCGGACATCGGCCGACACGTGTCGGACACTGCTAATCGGTTTTGGAAATTTTTTTTAAAATTTCCGACACCGTGTCGGACACTTCGTCGAGGAGTGTCAAAGTGTCCGACATGGCATGGAGCAGTGTCGGACCGTTTGGGGCTCATTTGGAATTTTTTGAACTAATTTCGAGGGTCAAATGTGCCCTAATCTGAGCCATTACTGTTTGGGGCTAAATGTGCCCTAATCTGAGCCATTACCGTCTGCTTCTCTCACCTCAGAGCTGTCGCCGGAGGTCAGTCGCCAACATCCTGAAGCCGAAGCCGACAGATCTAACGGCTACAGTCACCGTCGCCAGATACCGAAGCAGCTGCTGCCGCCGTCGCCATCGCCATCGCCAGAGCTCACTTGATCGTCTCAAGAGGTTCTCCGCCGCCGTCACTGACCCACAGGTCCTTCTTCCTCATCTCGTCTCCTTTTTCTTCTAGTTACTGAAACTTTGAAAGTCTCCCTTCCCTCTTGTTTCTTTCTTCTTTTTTTTTTTTTTTTTGGTTTTTTTCTCCCTTTGTCTTGCATTTGCACTGATTACTGAAGAATCATTTCTTTCTTTTTCTTTTTTTTTTCTCCCCCTGTCTTGCATTTTTTTAGAATGAAAGAGTGAAGAAAGTCCCTCTTGTTTTGTTTTTTTTTGACTTTGTAAGTTTCTTATGTTATGTACCATGTATTATGTTGAATTTATGTTTAAGTATGACTTGTATTTAAATTCCTTGTTTTAGTAGTTTTTCATTATTGTTTGTTATTTTAGATTGTGGAATGTATTTGATATTTATTAAATATATATAAAATAAAAATGTATTAAAAAAATAGCGGTGTCTTGCGGTGTCCAAAATCTGATTTTTTGGAAATTGCAGTGTCCGGTGTCCCTGTCGTTGTCGGTGTCTGACACCGTGTCCGTGTCTGTGCTACCTAGTCGAATCCCATCATGACAGCTCTTAATATGTACTTGCAAAAAATGCCATAGAGAATCAAGATCCTAAGACAGTTCTAGTTTAGAGTTTTGCTATGTAGCTGTCTTGCTTGTTGAATCCGGGCTTTGTTTTCTATTTATACCTGTCCCTTTTCTAGCATTGTATCAATACAATATCTTTAAGAGTCATGTGGGTAAGGCCAATGCATGAGGCTCTCGCCACAGCAGGGTCAGGGAAGGGTTAGAATTCACATGCACGACTACTATTGCATGCTTGTGGTTAAATTATCTGAGCGCTGTATATATATTCAAAGTGTCCCAATTGAGTTGCATTTATCTTGTAAAAACTAATATTTTTACTTGCTTGCACCTTAGAGGATCCTATTGCAAAGAGAATGACAGCTTCTCCTCTGAAAGGGATTTCTGAGACTAATAGTGTACTAATGAGAAATGACAGCTTCCATTCTGCATCCAAGGTAATCTTGTTGAGGAGGGTTCTATGACACCAACCGTCTCTTTTCTTCTATGATTCTATACAGTTCTGAACTTTGTTTCTCAGAAAATCTTGTCGCCTTCTCCTTTATCTTGCTGCTTTTCATTATTGCAATAGTAACATAGATCGAAATTAGGAGATTTGCTCCCATCAGAGCCTAACAGATGATCTTGATATCTTAATCTACCTCTATGTGATGAATTACACAAGTCAATCTTAGATATTAAATTCAAGTTACACCTCATAGATCATTAGCCTTTTTTTTCTTCGGGCACGTCATTAAGATCCCCGTGTCTTGAACATCCATGGGACTCCAACTTTAGTTGAGGTTATAATCTTTAAGTGGAATTCTTCGTATTGCCACTTTGAAGTTTGTTAAACCACGAAACTCCACTCGTTCCACCAAGTAGCATTGCTTTACAGCGTTATGACTTTTAGTAGGTAGATATAGATATAGATATAGAAACAAAGCAGTTTACTCCCAACTTTTTGGTCCTGTTGCTTTTGGCTACAGTTAATCTTTTTGCACTAAACCTTAAAGGTAATATTGACATAATCACTCGGTTTAGCTGCAATCTGATTGATCATGCTGAAATGTGGGATTGAAATGAATAACATTTTTACGTTTAAAGGTGTCTATATTACATATCTACAGTCGTACCCGTCTGTAGATTACATATCTAGTACGAGTCTACCTGTGAATTTTTTGTTGTTTCTTCCTCTCTCTTCAGCCATACTTTCTCTCTGTATGACACAAATAACGTAGAGATAGAGAGAAAAATGCTAGTTGGTCTGGTAATTGGATGTAGGTCATCCATACACAGGTAAATACTTTTTTCTCATGCTAATAAAGCTCATAGAATTAGACGGACCATTCCCATGTGTGTTGCCGGTTCTTACTTTGCAATGATGTTGGGTATACAGTGCAATGGTGTCTGGATATGGGGTGAAAAAAAACAAAAAAAGAGGGGCCCATTGTCCCAGGTAATGCTGGTTGACTGCTGTATTGTGTCTGGCAATGGGGTAAAAAGAAGTGACTGAATACTAATACTTCAGGGAACTACCTCAGCCCTTTAGATAGTGCCTGTATTACTTGTCTTTAGTTATCCCTAAATAGTAATATGAGCAAGTGGTTTATGATTTCGGTTCACAGGAAAACCAAACAGAAGTACCAGCAGTCTCAGGATTAACGAAAAGATTAGGGATTTCCCTATCACTTTCTAATCCTGAACTTCAAGTCATGGATGAATCAGAAGACACAGAATTTCTGGAACTAGCACTCGGGGTGATCGGAGAAAGAGCATCCAGTTATGGACAGGATCTGAATATTGAGGTAAATCATCAGCCTTCCATGTGTGTGTATCAAACGCATGTGCGTCTGGTATTTCTTTTGGCTGGGCGGTATGTTCTAGATGACAAGACTGTCTATTGCTCATTAAAGGCAGCCCAGGCACTTCGTGAACATTGGAGAAAGTCTAACCCGAGGTCGATACCTCTGAAGGAGCTCAACCCGTTACTCCGTGACTACCAACGCCTGATTGCTCGTCATCATATGTAAGAGTAGTTGTTTATTAGGTGTTACGGTTTCTTGGTCATTTGGATTTAAATAATATGCAGCAACGCTTGGTCGTTAAAATCCCGTAGTTATGCGAACTTTCAGCTAGTTTTGTACTCTGTCCAAAATTCCAAATTACTTGTTCTTATCAACCTCAACTAAAAAAAGAAACTCTGTGATGGGAAAACTTTTAGGGGCTGGATTTTTGTTATTACCAACTCGTTCGGGGTACTTATGTGTGCAGGTCAAAAGTAAAACGACAGATTAGGATAAATTTGTTACAGTGGGGTTTGAGAAGATGGGAGTGGTAATGTGATAACAGACATCAGGGGAAGTGTTATAGGCACTTGGTCATTTGAGAAATTTCCAAAAAGATAATTAGTTAGTTACGATTATCCCCATGGCTTTACTCGTCAACTGAAACGTCTGTATCTGGTTCTTTATTTGTAATTCGGTCAATCTGAATTTCCCCCTTGGATTTTTAATACTTGCCATATAACCATATTTGTGATTGTAACTTGTAATTTTGACAGAACAAAGATTGGATCAAATATGCAGTCCACAGAATCTGGTTTTCCTGGGAAAGAGGCTTATAGATTCTATCATTTTAGAAATGCTTCTCAGGTATGAATGGCATGGGGCTCCATCGGAACATGCGAGTTCCTTCTTCGATCTGTTTCTATGTTATGTTGTGTTACTAGCTCATTATGCTTCATGTATTATATCCACATCTTATTTGCACGAAGCGGGGTGGGGATAGGACAGGGGAGCGTAGCCACCTAGAAGAATTTAAGGTCGGGAGTGGCTTGAAGAAATGGATGTATAAGTATTCTTAGTACATCTTAAACTCTATCTTTCTATACACTTGCTTTTGTCTCGAGATTACCACAAGTGGTAGTTACTTGTTTGTGTAGAGTCATCACATCAAGTTGCTACCAGCTTGCGAAGTACTAAATGCCAAAAAATTTTGGGGGGTTTCTGTTCACTTCTCAAGACGTTATCAAGCAAATTTGAGATTCACATGCGGCCAAATTTGAGAGAGATGGAGTGGTGAAAAACTGAGCATCGACTTTCCAGCTTTTCTCTTGACGAGGGTCGTCAGTGAGGGGCAGGAAGGTTGTAAGGACTTGGAGCAAGGGATTCAGCTGAGAATGGGCTTGGTTTCCAGATACTCTCTCAATTGTTTGGTTCCATGTGTCTCTGTTCGGAAGATGAGATCTAGTTCCTATGTTAGCTTAGAATGCTATCCCGTGGAGCTCGTGATTTGGGATCGCAAAAGCGTAGTTCTAAGAGAGAGAGACGTTACCATAAAAGGAGTTTACTGCAAATCCTCCACCCCCCCCCCCCCCCCCCAACACACACACACCACCCCACCCCCACCATGACATATCGAATGAAAAAGTAGTTCTTTTTCACCTGATATATCGAAAGAACTCTCTCTTAACAACTTTGAACGCGAAAGACAAATAGTTGTAAATATAAGTAACCATTTCCTGTAAATGCTAAAGCTGATAAAAGTCATGCTTAACACTTCCCTCTTGTGCCTCACATGTTAGAGACAAACCAATGGTTCCTGGCACAAACAACAATATATAGTGCTCCCACCAAAGGCACAAGGAGAAACCAAGGACCTTATTGAATTAGAGATCTGATACCATCTTATATGACCATCTCTAAAAGCTTGAGTTGTAACAAGCTTTTAGATATTTGTTAAGCATGATATATGTATTGTGCTTGACAAATATATCGGTCAGTTACACTCTTGGCCAATCATTTGCCAAAGATATTGGATCATACTGTTGTAATGAAATTGAAATCACCAAGAGAAAGTGCTGTTGCTCAAATGTCATATCTAGTGTATTGTTATCATTCAGCCTTGCACATATAGCTGTACTTCTCTGATTCTTTTTCCTCCGGCAGTATGCTACACAGAGGATTAGCAATCCACTTATTCTATATCCAATGATATTTTTGGCAGTTAATTATCTATGTCCCTCTAAGGTTGGGTACTCTTTAAGGGTGGAATATCGGGCAGACTTCATACTGTTAGGCAATTTACTTCGCAAGTCTGTCTGCAAGGTTATAGGCTCTTCATTACAAATCCTCATAGACTTTTATGCAGTAGCCAGAATATCATGATTGGGTAAAGATATTGCATTTTCAGAGATCGAGTAGGCTATATGCTTCAGTTTTAGTTTTAGCTTTGTAGGATCTGCATACAACTGTTATTTACATTCCTCCTCCTCTGCTGGTTTCTTTTGTTGATTTCTTTCCTTCTTGACGATTTCAGCTGCGTATGGATGATATCCCCCGTCTTTTGGCAGATTACAGACACCTTTTGTCTTTCTAGGGACCTCCTTGTCAGAAATTAGAACATCAACTTGTAAATTTGTGCTGCAATATTCCAGTATCGTCTTAGAAGTATTATAAGCTTTTCTATCCCAGTTATTTGCTCAAACTTTATGTTCTTGCAATTGCTTCAGAATTAGAATCAGTGCACTTGTTTACCATGCACATGTATTTACTAATAAATGATTGTTTTGCGCAAGTGCTCTATAATGCCTGCCTGATTGATTTGCATATTTATGTTGTTTATACAAGTGCAGATTGTAAACATGTTCACTACTGTATTTTGGTGAATATATATTTTCATGGATTGGGGCATTTGTTTGCACCATAAAATATTTTTTTTTCACTAATAAGTTCACTTTGATTAAATGCCACTAAATGACATTTCTCTTTGTTATTTCTGAAGAGATAATGGAAGATTCAAGAAGTGAAAGAAACCAACTTTTGAAAATGTGTCTTATGGATAAGGGATAAGTGTGGTTGGTTATTTGTTAGTGGGAGGTTATTTTCTAAGTGGGTAGTTTCTTATAATGGTAGTTATTTTTTACAAAGTCTCTAGTATATATAGTGGGTCAAAGAAGAAGCAGAGAACATTAGACAATCATCAACCAAACAAATCAAGACTTGAAGTCTTTTTATTTCTTTTGTTTAGAGGCTTTTACTGTCATCGATAGGAAGTTTAGTTTCTAGACTTAGAAATATTGTTGTGTAAACATTTATAATCAATTGAAAGTTCTCTATCATTTATGGGCGCGCAATTATTCTACTTTCGTTTTTATTTTTCATTTTCAGTGAAGTACTTGGGCACCAGGGGCAAAAAAGATCCCACTGTTCGTCGGTTGCGTCGCAGGTGCGCGATCGATAGTGAGTTTGCACTGCAGCATAAACATTGGCATGTCGGTGGGACCTTTGTATCTGAAAGTGGAAAATACCAACAATATGTTTTCAAGCAATTCTTTGGAATTTCAGGCCCGATTTGATGAATTAAGGTTCGATTTCCGGGTAAATTTAATAAAATGCCGTACTTCGGCATCATTAGTGTCTAGAAAATTTAAACCATTGTCTTTTTCATTTTGATGCAAATCATGCCAGTCTATTCTACCATTGATTTTGGTAGATACCTCCAATAAATTACATCGCTTTGAAAACTATATTAAAACCTTGATGGGAATAGATCATCCATCATTTTTAGAAGATGTAGATGATGAATTAAAAGAATGCTGGGCTTTGATTTACCGAGTTAGATGGATGAGGAAAGAAATTGAATTGCTCCTTTCCACGTTTGTTAGGGGTAAAAATTTAGAAGTCGATAGTTATTCTTTAGATCATGAAAATAAAATAATGTCAGACATGGCAGAAACAAAACAGTATTCTAAAGATGAAAGCAACTAATTCATGGTATCTAAAAGTTGCACGACTAACTGTCAAGAAGAGTCGTTGCACAATAGCCAACTTCAAGTGTTATTTTCATATAATTTAAGTGAGTTATTCGATGAATTGGGTGAAAAGTGCTTATTGTTGGGAAATCATTTGATGCAATAATACAACTGGTTGAAACTTACATTAAAAGTGGTGTGAGTAATTTTTGTAAGATCAACATCGTGCCAAACATGATTGAAACAGTTGAACAAACACGTCCATTCTCATATGGGATTGATATGTCATAAGGATATCTAATCGATATGGCAAGGGGGCAAGTTTGCAAGTCTATTTTGGCTTAAAGCAAAAAGAAGTTCTTTTCATGTGACATGTATAGCGAGTCAACTATGGATATCGATTCAAAATTTCCCACAGTTAGTGAGTTTGGAGCTTTTGACACCATGAAAAATGATGAAGAACATGTATTTTGGGAGCTAATTAGTGTTATATTTTTTTGGAGAAAGATATCCTATTTGAGTTTGTGGAGCACACCAAGGTAGAGTATTAATTCAATGGTTATCTAGGACTGCAAATATAGTCAAATATTATTTGTTCTTTCTTTTTTCCATGCATGTTGAATTAAGAAATGTTCAATCGACTGGCCTATCAGTAGCCATTCTATATGTTGATTTGGTTGGTCATGGTTTGTTTAGTGTCTTGACCAACTATGGTCATTGACACCAGTATATGGAGAGCAAAAGCCAATTGATGGCTAATAGATGGCAAAAATGTTGTCACTTTGAGAATGCAAGCCTATCGATTGTGAAAGTCTATCGTCGTGCAAGGCTATCGATCATGAAAGGCTATCGATCGTGGAATATTGTTGATCGTGAAAGGCTGTATATCGATCATGAAAATCTATCAATAGTGAGAAATACAAGCCTATCGATTGCGAGAGACTATCGATCTTGAAAGACTATATATCGATCGTGAAAGTCTATCGATAGTGAGGAAATACTACCCCTTTGAAAGACACGACGACTCTTCTTAATTTTCAAGTATTCAATTGCTTGAGCCAGGGGCCAATGTTTGCACCACAAAATATCTTTTTTCACTAATAAGTTCACTTTGATTAAATGCCACTATATGACATTTACTCTTTATTATTTCTAAAGAGCTAATGAAAGACTCAAGAAGTGAAAGAAACCAAAATGTGCCCTATTGATAAGGAATAGTGAGTGTGGTTGGTTATTTGTTAGTGGGAGGTTATTTTCTAAGTGAGTAGTTTATCTTTTTAAGTGGGTAGTTTCTTGTATTGATAGTTATTTTTTACAAATCTTCTAGTATATATAGTGGGTCAAAGAAAAAGCAGAGCACATCATACAATCATCAACCAAACAAATCAAGACTTGAAGTCTTTTTCTTTCTTTTATTTAGAGATTTTTGCTGCCATCGATAGGAAGTTTAGTTTCTAGACTTAGAAACATTGTTGTGTAAATATTCACAATCAATCAGAAGCTCTCTTTGTCATTTATGGGCGCGTAATCATTCTACTTTGTACTTTCGTTTTCATTTTCCAGTTTCAAAGAAGTCCTCAGGCCCTAGGGGCAGAAAAGATCCCACACTGTTCGTCGGTTGCGTCGCAGGCGTGCGATCGATAGTGAGTTTACCCAGCAGCGCAAACAACACTTTATCTTTTCGCTCTTCATTGTTGCTTTCCTTCCTTAAATTTGATCTTATCATGATGTCTGAGCCTTTCGTTTTCTCTTGTTAGCTGCCTCATTATTCGTATTGAAGAAGACTAGGGGTCTGACTAGTGTTGTCAAAGGGCCGGGCTTGGGCCGGCCCAGCCCAAGCCCATCGGGCCTGCTGTGGGGCCGGGCCGGGGCCGGGCCAGTGGGGCTGCCAACCGGGCCGGGCCGGGCCGGGCCTGCCGAAGGCAAACCTAGGCCCAGTCCAGGCCCTGGCCCTAGGCCCAATAGCTAGGGCCGGGCTTGGGCCGGGCCCGGGCCCTTTTTTTTTTTTTCTTCTTGTTATTCAATTTTAAATTTCATCTCTAGGCAATATTCACAATTTAACGAACCTAATCTTTATCCTTTTATTTCATTATAAGTAATATACATATATATGTATGTATGTATATACATATTTATTTGTTAGCCATTATATTTTTTATTATATGTTAAACATTTTCATACTCTTCTTGGTGAGCTTTATTAATAAAATCTTAACACATAACAATTTATATAGAAAAATAATAAATGTATTCATAGGCCCTCCTCCTTTTATCCGGGCTTGGGACCGGCTGCTTGTAAACAAACAGGCGAAGTTACCTATTTTTTTATATATACGAAAAAATATATATCTTGCTTGTAAAAATTTATTTTATATATATGGAAAAAAAGTATATTTTGTGAAAAAATTTATTCTTAAAATTCTAACAATCAAAATAATAATGCATGTCTATCCAAAATATCAGCAATCAAAGATCAAGAAATCTGCAACGTCAACCAAAAGGATCAAAAGAGGAAAATAAAAACAAATTACCTAATCATCCAGAAGTACTTCAATATCCGAGTCACTGCTCTTCCTATCATCAATCGGTTTATCTTGCTCGCGGTATTTCGCATCAAGATAATCCTTCCAACATACACATAGCTCGAGCGACTCGGGGTTAAGACGACTCCTCCTGTCATCCAAAACCCTCCCGCTGGCTGAAAATGCCGACTCTGAAGCAACCGTGGAGGCTTGCACTGGCAGTACATCCCGTGCAATTTGGGATAAAGTTTTATACATGTTTTGATTTTGTTTCCAAAAATTTAACAAATTAAAATTAACCTGTTCTTGCCTTGATAAATCAGAATAATGATCAGTATTTGCATATACACCAATCTCATTAAAAGAGGAAAAAGTATACGAACCTGCCGAATTAGAAGTACCTTCACCTGGTAGTTGTCTTGCTACTAGATGTTCAAAGCCCTGAAGGTATGGCGCATAATACCTCTCAACAGTGGATGATGATGTAGCTCGCCCGCGCACGTCAGCAGAATTACGATAGACGTTGAACAAGTCCTCAAACCTCTTGCTCACTTTTGCTGTGAATGCGGTTGTCTCCTCTGCTGTGTAGCACATTAATTTCGATATCTCTTGTATCGAGGCGTTCACGCCATGCAACTTTAACCTAGGATCTAAACAAGTAGCCACAGTAAAAATAGCAGGCAGTTTACTCCAATATTTATTAAATTTTTGATCCATCACTTTTACTATTTCCTTAAAGGGTCCTATATATCTCCATTTTGTTAACATTGTAGCCATCTTCAGAATTTCTATTACAGCGAGAGGAGAGGTGGGATAGTACGTACCAGACAATAAATTGGTAGACGTGTAGAATACCTCCAAAAATTCAGCTAGGTATGTGGCCATCTGCCATTCCTCTTGAGTTGGCAAGCCGGCTGGGAACTGGGTTAGTAGAAAATGCGTATAGACTTCTCGGTATGCCAGAATGTGTAAAAGCATGTGGTATGTAGAGTTCCACCTGTGGACCACATCTGTAACTGCTCTCCTGCGAGGCATATTATATTGAACACACAACGTTTTAAATTGTTGTGTTCTCGGACTCGAGCTATTAACATACGCTGTCATACCCCTCATTTTGAGAAGAATATCTCCTGCAGCAGCTAAACCATCTTGAACAATTAAATTAATAATGTGACAAACACAGCGAACATGAAATAATTCACCATTAAGTACAGGTTGAAGCGTCTCCTTTAAAGCTGCAACAGCAACTTTATTATTAGAAGCATTATCAAAACTAACACTCATAATCTTATCCTTAATTTTAAATGTGGTGCATGCTTTTAATATAAGAATAGCAATGTTCATTCCATCGTGCGGATAAGGGAAGTGCTCGAAAGCGATGATTCTCTTGTGCATAACCCAATCTACATCAATCCAATGAGCGGTCACACAAGAATAACTAACAAAAGTATAAGGAGATTGCCAAATATCAGAAGTAAGACTAACTTTACCTTCAAATTTATCGAAATAATCGATAAGGCGTGCTTTAGCAGCATTGTACTGTCGGAGTGCATCGGATCTAGTTGTGTTTCTATGAACCTTTTTGTACAAAGGTTGAACGTATGTGTTCATATATCTAGAGTGCTTAGGATTATCGGCAAAAGAAAAGGCTTGTTCATCATGAATAACAAATTCAGCGAGACCGTCTCTTTGCTCTCGCTGATTATAAACAAATAACTTACCGTCAAAAGATAACTGCGTTTGGGTAGGTTCGACGTGGCCTTGTCGAGGTGCACACAGAGGGTAATGCCTGTTAAGATGTCCATTACCACTACCAGACGAAAATAATTTAGCGCAGTACTTACATCGAGCTTTTCGGATGCCGTCCACCATAACTACATCGAAATGATTCCAACACTCGGCTTTCTTTTTTTTCCCCTTTTGGACTTCTGGCTCATTACCGGAGGCATTGCTCGGCCCTTCTTCATCATGACCAGGCATAGGGTTGAGATTATGCCACGGAGTAGTAGCTTCGCCAACCGAGCTGCGTCCTTGACTATAATGCGGGGGGTCTTCATCAGGCGTGTATTCAAAATCTGGAATGTTTTGATTGAACTCCCAATTGGCTTGGGTATCTATCATACAGCCTGTACTCATTCGTCCAGGAACGAATGGTTGTGTTGGTGCTTGGATTGGTGTTTGTGATGGCCGTGGCGCTGGCGCTTGTGCTGGTGGTGGTGCTTGCGATGATGATGATGTTTTTCGTGATGACGATGCACGCCTCATTTTCTTCAATAATCCAGCCATATTTCGAGCTAAACTTTGTAAGAGTAACTAAATACACAAGTATAAGAGTAGTAATAAGAAATAACAATTAAAAGAATGAACGAGTAACAAATATTAGAGAGTTAGTAATTAAAAAGAATTTAGCAAGACTAGTAATTAATAAACAAGAGTACTAATTAGTAAATACTAGTAGTAATTAGCAAGAGTAGTAATTGGAGAGGAAAATAGTAGCAAAGCTTGTAGAAATATAGAATGTTTAGGTAAGAGAGAGTAAGAAGATTGGTGTGAAAAATTAGAGAGAAATGGTGTGAATTTATAGATTTTAGAAACTTCACAAAAGACCAAAATACCCCTACAAACTATCCGTTTATAGTTGTTGGGGAGGGTAAGAGTGTAAAGGAGTTGAAAAATATAGGTTAGACTAAAATACCCCCCAAACTAGCCGTTATATTGCTGTTGGGGGGGTAAAAGTGGAATTTTGGAAAAGGGGTGGAAGAAAGGGGGGGAAAAACAAAAAAATTCAAACATGTGGGGCCGCAGACCGGGCCAGATCCGGGCCGCAGACCGGGCCAGACCCGAGCCAGACCCGGGCCGACTTCGGGCCGGGCCAAACCCGTTTCCGGGCCGGGCCGGGCCGGGCTTTTTCGGAGCAAATGAAGGCCTGGTCCAGGCCCAGGCCCCAAGCCCGCTGTGCTGGGGCCGCTACTGTTCATGCACGGGGCCGGGCCAGCCCGGGCCAGAACCGGGCCGGGTCGGGCCAGCCCGCGGGCCGCCCGGCCCGTTTGACAACTCTAGGTCTGACGGGAGTTTATTTTTACGACGCAACAGCTTGGAACACTTCAAAGACGGCCTACTGTGGAGTAGGCAACTTGGACTGATAATAACTGTTTATGCAGCCGAGATGATTGAATGTATAGCTGTTCTAGCGCTGATTGTAGCATTTGAAATAGCTCAAGCTGGCAACATGTTTCAAAAGCCCTGTTGATTTAAACCCTGCATGTAGCTAACTCACAAGAGAACAGCTTAGGCTTTGTTTAACAAATTTTTTTTTTTGGTTTTCAGTTTTTAAAGAGCAGTTTTTTAAAGAGCAGCTTAATTTTTTTTTTTATAAAAACAAGTGGGTGTTTGATAACCCCTTTTTTTTTTGAGGTTTTTTTTTTTGGTGTTTGGTAACCCTTTTTATTTTGACTTTTTTTTTTGGTGGTTTGCGGTGGCGGTGGTGGGGCGTAGCGGTGGTCGACGGTGGTGGTGGTGGTGGCCGACGGCCGGAGGTGGCTGCCGGCAGTCACCGGCGGTGGTGGCCGGCGGCCGGAGGTAGCTGCCGGCAGTCTCCGGCGGTGGTCGCCGGCGGCCGGAGGTGGCTGCCGGCAGTCACCGGCGGTGGTGGCCGGCGGCCGGAGGTAGCTGCCGGCAGTCTCCGACGGTGGTTGCCGGCGGCCGGAGGTGGCTGCCGGCCGTCTCCGGCGGTGGTCGCCGGCGGCCGGAGGTGGCTGCCGGCAGTCTCCGGCGGTGGTTGCCGGCGGCCGGAGATGGCTGCCGACGGCCGGAGGTGGCTGCCGTGGTCGCCGGCGGCCGGAGGTGGCTGCCGGCCGCGGGCAGTCTCCGGCGGTGGTCGCCTGAGGTGGCTGCCGGCGGTGGGAGGGTGGTGGTGGTGGTCGAAAAAAAAAAACCAAAAGTGAAAAAAAAAACCAGTTTTTGGAGTTTTTTTTTTTACTCTGCAGTTTAAAAACTGATTTTTTAAATTGAAAAAAAAATGGTTACCAAACGCTCCTTTTTTTTTCAGTTTTTAAAACTGAAAAAAAAAGAAGGAAAAAAAGAGTGTCAAACGGGGCCTTAGTGTCCTGTGACTGTTATATGTGCAAGCTTGTTTGTTGCACTGACGTGCATGTGAGATCAACATTAGTAGTCGTGAGTACTTCTAGAAAACACGCGGCAGGCAGTGGATGGCTTGCATCTGAGTGCTGATGTCATGTATTCTTATCCAGTTCATTTGCATTTGCATGTGGGAATGGCTATACCCACTCATTTAGGAATATTCACCTTAATAAATTTGGCGTGGATCTGTGTGTGTTCGTGGTGTACATCGACTTTTGATTTCCTTAATGTTCACAATAGTGTCACTTGCCGTCCAGCTTGATCACATATTTGGGCTATCGGATGTGTTAAGTTAGTTATCCATCAAATTACTCTCAGTAGCTTATTTTCTTGAATTTGATCTAAATCTGGAAGTTTCTGATGTATGGTTTGTACTTGAAAGCTACATCGACATGGAGCTAGAATTATGTCAAGGTACAAGTGCTGTCATTTTACTATGACAGCCTTGTGTTGCTGCGTTAAAAATAAGTTTGAGCAAGGTGTATGATCGTTTTCGATGGGATTTCTTAGAATGGACCTTGACACGCTTTTGGTTTACCTCGATGTTGGATTAATTCGGTCATGCGATGTGCTGCGATGGTTTCGTATTCACTTAACCTGAGATTGCTTTTGACTCCTTATCTTGGTCCCAGACAAGGGAACCCACTACGCCATCTCTTTTCATTTTGAGTTAATTACTCGGTTGACAATTGGATATCGATTTGTGTTCAAGTGACCATTAAATTTTGAAATTCGTTTTAATTTGGTCATTTCGTTAAATTAAGCTTGTCTGTGTCCATTTACTTAAGGGTATTTATGTCTTTTTACCCTCTTTTTTCACCCCCCTAACCCCTACTCGCAGTTACACAAGCACAAAGCACGCAGGCACAAACTCCCCCCCCCCTTCAACCCCTACTCGCAGTTACACAAGCACAAGCACGCAGGCCCACACTCACACACACACACACTCTCTCTCTCTCCCCCTCTCTCTCTATCTATTATACATGCACACCCCACCCCACAACACACACAGTGTGCTGAATAGGGGGGGTGTCACGACTGGGAAGGGGGTGCGGGTTTCTATTTTTGTGTTAGATAGAGAGAGACAGAAAGAGAGAGAGATTTATACGCGTGCGCGTGCGTGTTTTGTGTATGTGTGTATGTGGGCATGCGTGTGCATGTGCGCGTGTGACTGTGTTTATGCGTGACTTTGCGCGTACGTGTGGCTATGCGCGCGCGCGTTTAACTGCGTGTGTGTATGTTTGTGCTTGCGTTTGTAACTGTGTATTTATATGTGCGGCATGGGAGAATGTGTGTGGGTGGGTGTGCGAGTAGAAGAAGAAGGTGAAATAGTGAATGATGGTTTTAGCCCTTAATAAACGGACTTAAATTGACGGAAGCTAATGGAGTGGCCGGATTGAAATGAAAATCTAACGGTCACTTTGACACATCGATCTCCAGTGATCAAAGTTGAATTACCCTAATAGTACAGTGGCAATCGAGTAGTTAACTCTTTTAATTTATGTGTAGAGGCGCTGTCTATAGCATTGTGTATTGATACTACATCGAGAGAGTTATATGGGTGCATTTCTCTTGGTTCTCCACCTATATCTCTCTCTTTCTCTCCTTTTTTTTGGCGTATGAAATTTTCTTTTATCTTAATTATGCTGTTTTGCATCTTCTGATGAGGACGACTACATATGTAGCAGTTAGGGCAGATTGTTGACCGCGACAAATCAAACCTTAAGGTTAGTATGAACACACCGTGGTGTTTGGCAAAGTTTGCTAAGTTAACATTCCAAATTCCTTTCGAGTCTGGGTGCAAGTTGATATTTGGGTATACTACTGGATACGGTGGAACAAAAGCAAAGTATATTGCCATCCCCTTTTGATAAAATTAGGCAGATATGTTAGGGTTGGATGTGATATTTTATCAGTTTAGACAGGTTTTAACACACACACACACACACACACACACACACACACACACACACACACACACACACACATATATATATATATATATATATATATATATATATATATATATATATATATATATATCCATCACCTATCTGGCTGGCCGTCCACATGTAGTTGTGGATGGCTCAGATTTTACTTTTTTTGGCCAAAAAAATGCTAACCGCTACTAAGAATAGCTTTAGCATTATGGCCCAAAATACCCCTCGCAAGTCCCTAAACAGTGCAAAATTCACTGATCGCTACTCTTACCGGCGGTTAACCGCTACTAAATGCAGCGGTTAGAGTGCGGGACCCACCCACACACTAACCGCTACACTTAGTAGCGGGTAGACGGTAGAACCAATAATACCCACTCTCTCTATCTCTTTTGTATTTTTCACTCTCTCTCTCTCTCTATATATATATATATATATATATAAATATATATACCCATAAATCCTAAACTCCCAATTGAAATCTCAACCACTACAATCCTTCTTGAACCATAAGCAAAAACTCAATTAAATTCTTCCACCATCACAAACTTTAAATCTCTAGCAAGAATCCAAGTTCAGTTAGATTTACTAAGTTTTTACTTACATTATCTTAAAGCTAGTTCATCCAAAGTTGGAGCAATTATTTTGAAAGTGTAACATCCCCAAAATCTGGATCTGTAACACCCTTAACCTAGATAATACTTAACTGGTTAATTGATTTTAAGCGACGATTTTTATACGCAAGATTTAGCGTTGATTTTTAAGAGTGAAATTTTATCGGCAACCTTTAGCAACAAAATTTTTAGGAACAATAAGTTATAATTTAATAATAGCAATTATGGGTGATGTTCATTGAGGTACTTAGTGACAATTTGCGTAAACAATATTTTTAAAAGTTTTTAGGGACGAATTTTCTTTTAGTTAGTATTATTTTATGTATCAACTCTTCGCGGCGATTAGTGAAGCGGGGTAGCGTAATAACCCGTTAATAATTTTCCTAGACATAAATTATCGTAAAGATTTTTATATTGGACCATTTCACAATAATAAAAGTTTCGGGTAAAATTTGAGCGACTAATGAAAGTGTAAGGGTTTTTTTTTTTTGGTGATTTTCCACTTAGGGTTATACACACACACACACACTCTAGGGCAGCCGTCAATGCTCTTCTTCTTCATCTGACATTTCTATTAAGAGAGAGAGAGAGAGAGAGAGAGAGAGCAAAGGGGAAAAGGAAGGAGATTTTTTTCGCGATCGTGTTGTTTTTCCCGATAAGTTTTGTAGCAAAATTTTCTCAAAAATTTCAATTTTATGGGAGCTTTAAGGGATGCCGTGGGTTGTGCGCTTATGGGTGTGTGTGTGTGTGTGTCTATATATATATATAGACACAAACACGCGTGTCTATATGGACACACACACAGAGTGGGCATCGGTGTAATGGATCTGTGGTTGGTTGGGTATCTGTGAGTGTAAACGAGTGGGTGTGTATGAGGGTACGGAGAGAGGGTATTGCATAGGGTAGTATGTGTGTATTTATGGGATTGTTTTTGGATCTGCTGATAGAGTATGTGAGTGTGCGTGAAATGGGGGCATGGTTGCCGTAGTGTGCATATATAGTGTACCCATGTGTTTGTTGAAAGTTTGTGGGTACATAAGAGGCAAGGGAGCGATAGAGAGAGAGAGAGAGAGTGTAGGCTGCGTGAACTAGGTTTGGAGGCTGCCATGGCCGTATAAAAAAAGGGGAGAAGACCCACTACAGTGAGGCAGTGGGTGTGGGGGAGGTGAGATGGGTTGTGTTGTATGTTTAACTCTGTGTTGGGGGGGTGAAGGGCTGAAAATTCAGCCGTGAGGTTGTTTGTGTTGTGTGTTTTCTGTGTGCTTGAATGTGTGTGTATAAATTGTGTGTTGTATGCTTGCGTTTGTGTGTATACATGTGAGTGGTGAGGCTGCCATGAGGCAGTTGTGTGTTTGAGTTGTGTGCAAGAGTGTTTATATGTGATGTGTCTGTTGAATGTGTGTGTGAGTGCTGTGAGGGTGTGTATTTTGTGTGTGACCGCGTGAAAACAGGAATGCACCACTGCCGTGAGGTAGTGGATGCAATGGGTGGACTACCGTTAAGGCAGTCATTGTGTGTGCGTGTGTTCATATGTGTGTGGGTGTGTGTATATTGGTGTGTATGTGTGTTGTGTGAGTATGGTGTGTGCATGTGTGTGTGTGTAACATGTGTGTTTGTGTAAATTTCTTTATGTTTGTAAGGGAAGAAAAGATGCCAAGGCAGCTAGTGTGTGTGCGCGTGTGTGAATGTGTGTGAGCTGTGTGCGGGAGCGTGGGTGTGTATTATGTACTTTGAAGTGTGTTTTGTGTATTTATGGGAGTCATGGGGTATGTGAGGGAGTGATAGTGATCTGGTAAATGCACTGAGTGCAGAGAACAAGTAGTGGAAGCGGATTTTGTGAGGTTGGGTAGTTGTAGTACCCTGTGCTTGCACGTGTACCACATGTTCGCATTAGGTACGGCACATTGGATAGTGTAATTAGCACGTGAAATTTTATAGTACGGTACCTTAGGCATATCAAAATTTATGGCAAAATTTTACAATTTTCTAAAAATGTAGGTATATTTAATATATTTTGTAAGCTTAGATTTGTAAAATCTTTTGGAGTCTTTAAAACTCATAAAAAAGTTTTGAAAAAATTTGAGTAATGTTTTTATAGTATAAAGAAGTCTCAGTATAATTTGGTGATTTTTGGAGTTGATTTTTTTATCATTTATGTATCGCATTGGTTTTAGTAATATGAATAATTTAAAAATAATTTTAATACCTTTTAATTTTTGATTTAAATTTTATAATTATTATTTATATTTTAAAGTTGTTAATAAAATTGTGGGACTTTATTTTCAGCTAGAAAATATTATGGCTATTTATGGGTTTTTATGGCATTTAAAGAAAATATTTTAATTCAAAAATATTGAAAATTTCAGAAAATTCATATTTTGGTTTTATAATATTTTAAGTTATAAAAGTATTTTATTGGGAACAGGTCTTTGGAGGGCATCACCCCTAGTCCGCCTGGCAGTTGGCCACACGGGCAACTGTCGCCTCTGTTAGGTTCTCTACGCGTCTCTTGACGTACTTGTGGGATTCAGTAAGGGCTTGGACCGGTGGCTGGGGCAACGGGCTTACTTTGATCATGCTACCTCGGTGTGGTCAGTCTTTTTATACAGGTAGAGCGATGCTGTATGGGGCAAGGCAGTGCGAATTTAGGAATTGGCAGTCCAATGGAGAATCGGTATTTTTGGCCCCTGGTGACGTGTCACTCCCAGGGGACGACATGTGGCATTTTATGACATAAGCATACTATTTACTATAAATAATGGACTTTTGGACTCATTCTGGATGGAATTCTCTCATTTGACAAAAATCACTTTCTCACTCTAGAACTTAAGAGCTCTTGGATTCTAGAAAAAAAATACATTTCTCTCGTGACTTTGGACATAACATCGACCGTGATCATCGACTGCAGGCCCTGTTCACCTCAGCCTCGTCTCCGCAGCACTGCCACTCCTCACGGCCTGTCTGGGAAGCCTTGCTCTATGCCCTTACTCCGTCCTTACTGTCTCTCACTGTATACATCTGGCAGCTGACACGGACTGCGTCCCTTGTGGCACCTCCATGTAGTACGAACCCACTTTCTTTGGCATCACATACTATATACCATATTTGAAAAAACTTAGTTTAAGTGTTAGAATTAAGATGACTAGAAAACGCGCCAAAAGTACCAAATTTGTTCCCGACTATTTGACTGTCATTCAGTAGCACTGCACGTACCTCCGGTGGTTCGAATCAGTAATGAAGGGCCAACAAGACGCAAAAAAAAGCGATACATTTTTGGGTACCAGGTGTAAGGCCCATGTGTATGTAGTACACTGAAAAAATGAAACCATTAGGTTGTGACGGGAGTCAAGTTGAGCCATAATCATCAATTGATGATCCATAACAAGGTCGATCAAATTCATTCGCACTGATAAGTCAGTTGAGCACATAGACAATTGATATTTAACTTGGATAAGGCTAAAATTTCACCTTCTAGAATGATGGGGGTTTTCTCAAGTCAAGCTGGGGGAGTTGACAAATTGAGTTTGGATGAGGTAGGCCTTCGAAATGAATTTCGTGCTAAGAAAAGAAAGGCTTCCAATAAGACTGATTCTCAAGCTAGGCTTGATATCTTCAAGCACCTTCAAATCGAGAATTCTGAGATTTTCTATAGTATCTAACTAGATGATGAGAACCACATTAGTAATATATTTTGGGTGGATGCTCGTTCTAGGGCTGCTTACAAAAACATTGGCGATGTTGTGGTGTTTGACACCACATACTGCATAAATAAGTACTCTATGCCCTTTGCTGCATTTACTACGGTGAACCACCACTACCAATCAATCTTGTTTGGCTTTGCCTTGCTTAGGAATGAGACAGATGAGTCATTGACATGGTTATTTGAAACGTGGCTTGAAGTAATGTACCATATTCCCCTAAAAACTATCATTACTGACCAAGATTTGGCAATAAAAAACACAATCGCTAAGGTCTTGCCAGATACTCACCATGGTTTGTGGATGATTGATTATTTCGATCATTTTGACGGTAGGGTTAGTCTTACTTCTGATATCTGGCAATCTCTTTTTACTTTCGTTAGTTATGCTTGTGTGATGGCCATTAGATTGATGTTTATTGGGTTATGAACAAAAGAATCATCGCATTCGAACTATTTCCTTTTCCGCATGATGCAAATAATGTTGTAGTATTATAATTAAAGCATGTACCACATTTAAAATAAAGGATAAGATTATGAGTGTTAGTTTTGATAATGCTTCTAATAATAAAGTTGTTGTTGCAGCTTTAAAGGAGACCCTTCAACCTGTACTTAATGGTGAATTATTTCATGTTCGCTGTGTTTGTCACATTATTAATTTAATTGTTCAAGATGGTTTAGCTGCTGCAGGAGATATTCTTTTCAAAATGAGGGGTATGACAGCGTATGTTAATAGTTCGAGTCCGAGAACACAACAATTTAAAACGTTGTGTGTTCAATATAATATGCCTCGCAGGAGAGCAGTTACAGATGTGGTCCACAGGTGGAACTCTACATACCATATGCTTTTACACATTCTGGCATACAAAGAAGTCTATACGCATTTTCTACTAACCTCGTTCCCAGCCGGCTTGCCAACTCAAGAGGAATGGCAGATGGCTACATACCTATCTGGGAGGTATTCTACACGTCTACCAATTTATTGTCTGGTACGTACTATCCCACCTCTCCTCTCGCTGTAATAGAAATTCTCAAGATGGCTACAATGTTAACAAAATGGAGATATATAGGACCCTTTCAACAAATAGTAAAAGTGATGGATAAAAAATTAATAAATATTGGAGAAATTGCCTGTTATTTTTTATGTGGCTACTTGTTTAGATCCTAGGTTAAAGTTGCATGGCGTGAACGTGTCGATACAAGAGATATCAAGATTAATGTGCTACACATAAGAGGACACAACCGCACTCACAGCGAAAGTGAGCAAGAAATTTGAGGATTTGTTCAACCTCTATCGTAATTCTGCTGACGTGCGCGGGCGAGCTTCATCATCGACTGGTGAGAGGTATTATGCGCCATACCTTAAGGGCTTTGAACATCTAGTAGCAAGACAACTACCAGGTGAAGGTACTTCTAATTCGGCAGGTTCGTCTACTTTTTCCTCTTTTAATGAGATTGGTGTATATTTCAATACTGATCATTATTCTGATTTATCAATGCAAGAACAGGTTAATTTTAATTTGTTAAATTTTTGAAAACAAAATCAAAACATGTATAAAACTTTATCCCAAATTGCACGGGATGTACTGTCGGTGCAAGCCTCCACGGTTGCTTCAGAGTCGGCATTTTCAGCGAGCGGGAGGGTTTTGGATGACAGGAGGAGTCGTCTTAACCCCGAGTCGCTCGAGCTATGTGTATGTTGGAAGGATTATCTTGATGCGAAATACCGCGAGCAAGATAAACCGATTGATGATAGGAAGAGCAGTGACTCAGATATTGAAGTACTTGCGGATGATTAGGTAATTTCTTTTTATTTTCCGTTTCTCAAGTTTTTAGAATAAATTTTGTCACAATATATATATATATATATATATATATATATATATATATAAAAATAAGTTTTTACAAGCAAGATAGATATTTTTTCATATATATAAAAAAATAGATAACTTCGCCTGTTTGTTTACAAGCCTGGTCCCAAGCCTGGATAAAAGGAGGAGGGCCTATGAACAAATTTATCTTCAATTTAACTCCATCAGTTTGAATATTTGAATGCTAGAAATATTTATTGTATACACACATATTACTACATATATGTGTGCGTGTCTAGGGATTTTTAGTTGTTTTATTTGCTTGTATACACATATATATGTGGTAATATGTCTAGACATATTACTATATGTGGTAATATGTATACATTCATTATTACATTACAATTTGCTTACATAATAACAAGAAATTATGGCAATTAAAGTATTTATCTTGAATAACAAGAAATTAAAAAAAAAAAGATTGGGCCCGGCCCAAGCCCAGCTCTAAATATAAGGCCTAGGCCCAGGGCTTAGACTGGGCTTAGATATCCCATTAATCTGGCCCGGCCCGGTTTCCACTCCCTCTAGCTTGGCCCACACCCTTTTTCACTTTTGGCCCGCTGGGCCGTCCCAAGCCCTGTCAATTGACACCACTAGTAGACTGTCATAAATGAAACATCAAATCTAAGACTAAAAACATTAAATAATAATATTAATCCATGTAGGGGTTCTAACGATCAATACTAAAACTTAAGTTCAAATTTCTCGCTCGTCTTTAATCCATACTGAGGCAACCTAATGTTAGATACACCTGCGAAAAGAAAGTCAAAAGAGAGTGAGATTTTGAGAGTCTAGTAAAGTCGATCAAAGATTAAAAACAAGACGATTCGGACGATTTTACATTTAAGTCAAATAATAACTTTTAAAAGGATTTTTTTTCTTTTTTATTAAACAGACCATTACAAGTCAATATAAACATAAGGACGGGTATCAACTCAATCAATAGTCATTTCAAAATATCTTAAGTACAGTAAAACAAAAGCAAATAACATTGAACATGAGCAGTACACTATAAAAAAGCCACCTTGGCAATGTTCGATACACTTTACATATGCATATGTACACTAGCTAGTCCATTTAGGTTGTAACTCCCCCAGAAATCCAGAGCTCCACCGCCTAAAACTCACAGGTAGTTAACCTACCGGAAACCTGCCAGACCTGTTCACTAACACATATTCCAAATCATCTAATTGAACATCAATTCAGATTTCACAAAACACTAGATCACAACGGCTTAGCTTAAACTATTACTGCTTAGGTTCTTCGTAATTCAAATTCCTAAGAACAAATTAACAATACCGACCGGCGCAGGGGTCTTACTATACAATGGTGATGGGCTCATCGGAATCTCACTCAGAATCTAAACCCCATTCCCAAGCAATCTATTATTGATCAAAACCTGTAGAAAGGAATCGAACGAAGGGTGAGCTTTTAAAAAGCTTGTACAAGGACCAACAAAAGAATTATAAAACGATTCCAAGAATCCAACTGACAAAGATTTTTAGAATACTTCAAAATGTCAAAAATTCAATGATTTTCAAAAGGATCATAATTCATCAGAAATATATACCAAAATAAACAACAATACTCAGGATGGGTTCCATAACGATAAATAAAATATCATTTTCAAAGTCATCATTCCAAAATACGATGATGGTTTTTCAAAGGATTTCAAAACGTACATAGATCATCTGCGACAACTCTTTCCAAAATACACTGAAGATTTCTCATGAAGATTTCAACACGAGCACAAATTATTTTAGAGAATAACTTTTAGTCATTTACGTTGTAGTCACGGCAATATACAGAGCAGAGAAACTCAAAAATCATTGTTGATCCTGGGGCGATTGCAATACCATTCCGGCAAGCTAACAAATTGTACATAGAGATGTGTTATCTTAACACAAAGCGAAACATGATTTGCATTCACTTCTCTTGCATTTCCACTAAAGTTTAAAGCTTTAAATTATCACATCACTTTTGATTCACAGTCACATTACGTACAAAAATCTTATAGCTTTATCCTTCGGTCATCTATTTCAGTTAAACCCTAAAAATCTTCCGGTTCTAAAAGCAAACAACCACCTGTCTATCATCGCAAGTTCAGCCAAATCTCCATCATCGAATAGCTTATCCAAACCTAATCCACATTCCCAGAGTCTATTCTCGCTCACTGATTATCTAAGGCTTGGGAATCTACCTAACCTCATATCCAGATAGGGGAAACTATGCAAATAATGATAATAATAATCGTAATCAGGCAGTCAAAATACAAAAATCTTTAATCAAATCATGCATATTGGCTCTCGGGGCTGACATTCTAGAAAAATGACGGACACAGGAACGATGATATAAGTTTGGCAAAACAAAGTCAACCCAACGACCCAAAACAATCAAAATCAGAAGGAGTTATTGGTCCTTAATCAGATTTGTAGCTTTCCCATGGCCAGTGGGTCAGATACTACCCCACCAAGTCCAAATAGATTCGAAATGACTGATAAATATTCCAAAAAGGAATAAGATAAGTCGGCATGAATGACATCTTTTCTGACGTCTCAGCGTAAGCTGACATTCAATTAAGTCATCCTTGAATTCAATATGCAGAAGAATGAATGGGGCAATGAAGTAAAATTCCAGGTTTCTTCTTGTACCCTTAAACTAAATTTTTGGTCTTAACACCAGTCATTTTTCAAAACACTATTCTTACTCATAGATCACATCACCAACTTAACTACTGCTTATAACTTCCCAGATATAACTAGGGTTTCCACTGACAGTACACAGATGCGTGATTAGCAAATCACCAATTCATACCTAGTATGATATCAAAATCCCGAACAACAAATGGAGTGAGGTCCATAGAAAAATCATTATCCCAAACATAGACTGTACATTTATAGAGAACCACAAAGCAGTTGAAAACTCTCCCAATGGAGTACTTATCACAAGATCAGTTCTTAAAGACGGATCTTGATCCTCAATCTCAATGCCAAAGTAATAGATGAAAAGAAATATAACGCTCCAAACTTAAATAGTATACATGTATTTAATAGGTTAACCTGTAAAGTGTCTGACACTACGTCATTAGACGTGACAACATCCTAAACGGACATTGGATGAAATTTAGCTGATGTTCTGGGCTTCTGCCCTTACCAACCTTGTCCTCTTACCTGACGTTGAACACTGCTCGTTGTTACACTGGCTATAGGTATACAACATATTATTTCTCAGAAGCAAAACATTTCCAAACTTAATGCTTCACACTGCCATGCCTAACACATCATCCGGTCACTTTATTGCATAACTCCCACTCTGACTTCTCTCATACCTGACACATGGGGTGGCTAAAAAACTGACCCACCACCCTGACCAGTCCTCTAGGTAGGTCAAATTCCAGAATCCTGAACTAGTCGAGCGCCTTCACCCTGCGCGCCCCTAAATCCCATATCATGTCTCGATCGAATTTTAGAACTCTATCCAGATCTTAATATCACTGAGCCGAAGTGGGCCTGAATCCCTGGTTCTGCCCCAACCTTTAACCTTGGGCACCCTATGATGCCCACTGGAAAAACTTTACAGACAACTGTCAGCTCTTATAGATCGGTTCTGAAAAAATTCTCACTTATCTCTCTTCTGTCTGCCCTGGGTTTACTTATGTCTTCCTCCATTGTCAGACTTAGACTGTTCCAAAACATATGCCAAGTAAAGACAATCCATATTGCTTGTCAATCGAGCTGGGATCACCGCATCTTTCAATCCAGGCCTAAGCCTCCACTCAGACTTTCGACAGCTATCTGCCTCCATCAATAACATCCTTATGGCAAATCTAGCGAAACAAGAAATTTCATCTCAACCTTGTTTATCGACTCTTAATCTGCTAGCCTCACATTAGCAGCTATCTCACCTCTGTTCACTAAATCTCGCAAAATACCGGTACAAATTTTTTTTCTAAAAGGTTTCTAAATGACATAAATCAATTTTATGATAAGTTAGATTCTTTGATACTCTTTCCACCCCTAATCGACCTCGTTTCTCAGTTTATATCCAATAAATTCAATCTTGCTTCACTTCATTCATAGTTGCTCAAAATTTTTCTCGACCAGTTGCTCAAAATTTTCTCTATTTTGCTAATCCAATTCGTTGTCTCTATAGGGTTCAATAATTCCCTAAAACTAATATAATCTCCTTTGTTAAGTTAACCCAAGATACTCTCATCTCGAGGTGGTGGTTATGGTTGAACCGAATTTGGTACTCCTTGCTGGTAGTTGCCAGGTTCTAGATCATCAAAGTCAAAATCAGGTTCATAGTGTTCGGAGTTGCAACCATCAATTCTGGGTTCTGTCATTTCCCCTACTGGGCATAATTACCTGTCCACAATCACAAAACCTCCATATACAGTACATTTTCCAATCTAAAGATTGGCTGGTCAAGTCTTTCCAATACCAAGAAATCCATGGTCCGTCTTATACAATCTGTTGGAACCTCATCTATTGGAGACCTCTCAGCCCTCCGTACTGTGTCCACTGCCAGTGCTCCGAGTGCAGACCATACTGATACAATATACAGTTATCAGGGTTATTTTAACACGTGGCTTAGAAGCCACACAATTATAATCAAGGCAGACTTCTTAACTCTACCACCATCGTACCCCACTCTCGTTAACCAAAATACGATTCTACAGAATCGTGTTACCCATACTCAGTGAGTCTATGCCTATAGAATCATATGCCTAAGCTCTTAATACCACAAGACCGAACTGCTCTGATACCAACTGTAACCCCTAAAAAATCCAGAGCTCCACCGCCCTAAACTTCCGGGTTGTTAACCTACCGGATCACATCAAACCTGCCGTACATGTTCACTAAAATATATTCTAAATTACCTAATTTTAAATCAACTTAGAATTCTCATAACACTAGATCACAACGGCTTAGCTTAAACTGTTACAGCTTAGGTTCTTCGTAATTAAAATTCCTAAGAACAAATTAATAGTACCAACCCGCGCAATTTTTAGAAATATTAATATGTATGTAAACAATAATATTTCTAACATTCAAATATTCAAACCGATAAAGTTAAATTGAAGATAAATGTGTTCATAGGCCCTCCTCCTTTTATCCAGGCTTGGGATCGGCTGCTTGTAAACAAACAGACGAAGTTATCTATTGTTTTATATATATGAAAAAATATCTATCTTGCTTGTAAAAACTTATTATATATATATACATATATATTGTGAAAAATTTATTCTAAAAACTTGAGAAACGGAAAATAAAAAGAAACACATTTATCTTCAATTTAACAGTAATATTTGAATGTTAGAAATATTAATGTTGATCAAAACCTCCAGAAAGGACTCAAACGAAGGGTGAGGTTTTAAGAGCTCGTACAAGGACCAACAAAAGAATTATAAAACGATTCCAAGAATCCAATTGACGAAGATTCTAGAATACTTCAAACGATCATAAACTCAATGATTTTCAAAAGGATCAAAATTCAGCAGAAATAGATACCAAAATAAACAACAATACTCAGGATGGGTTCCAGAACGATCAAAAAAAGATCATCTTCAAAGCCATCATTCCAAAATATGATGATGGTTTTCCAAAGGATTTCAAAACGTACATAGATCATCTAAGACAGTTCTTTCCAAAATACACTGAAGATTTCTCAAAAAGATTTTAACACGAGCACAAATTATTTCAGAGAATACCTTCCAATCATTTCGTAGCAGTCACGACAATATACAGAGCAGACAAAATAAAAAATCAACATTGATCCTGGGACAATTGCAATACCATTCGGGCAAGCTAACAGAGTGTACACATGCATGATGTACCAAAATAATTACTAGTCCCCTTGGGTACTAGCCTGCATTTCATGCACGATTTGCACCAGCCTTATTACGTCCTCCCACAAAATGGAAACCCAGGTCAACACAGAAAAATCAACAATATCAATGAACGTTAACATAAGTTCAATTCACCAGAATCAGATTGGATTTTAATAACTGTAACATAAAGAATAAGTCATCATTCAAAATTCCCGAAGAAAATCACAAATAAATAGTAAAACGATTGTGAATAGTTATCAGATTTAGACATAATAATCTGGAAGAACGGACACAACAAATATCAAATTTTCTTAGCATACAATACAAGCGTGCATCACAAGATTTCCAAATAATTGATTTAGGTTCAACATTAGGGTTTTCTGGGTAATAACATGTTGATATCAGTAAATAATTCAAAGTTCGGCATTAGCCATAAGTATATCAAAGGAGTACTTATGAATATGACTTATCAAAACAAGGTTCGGACAAAAGTCCTTACCCAGGGTTCAGATAGAATCCCTAGCCTGGATCCGAAGCTAAGCTATTTAACCGGAAAGTCTGTTGCTTAACCTAAACGGAATAATCAAATCATTAGAACACAGCCTACAATACAATATTATAACTTAATACGGACTCGCACATAATCCCAAAATGAACCTCCCTCACAGGGTATGTAAAATTACTGAAACTCCCCTAGGGTGTAAAATTACCAAAATGCCTCTGTCGGGCTTAAATCACCAAAATGGCTTCCCGTAAGTAGAATCACCCAAATAATCTTATTGTATGTCAATTTACGTAAAAATACCTTTCTTAGGTCAAATTACCAAAATACCCCTTCGGGGTGGCAAACTACCAAAATAGCCCCGTTACACTTAAATCATCGAAATGATCTTTCTGTAATCTAAATCACTAAAATAACCGTACTGCATGCAAATTTACTAAAAAATACCCTTTTTGAGTAAAATTACCAAAATACTCCACTCGGGGTGGGAAATTACCAAAATACCCCTGTGGGTTGCCGGCACTAGAAAAATTTCAAAAATATCTTAAAACGCTATTTTAAGCATCCTTAATCCCAATGCCAAAGTAACAGATGTAAGGAAATATAACACTTCAAACTTAAATAGTATACACGCATCTAATGGGTTAACCTGTAAAGTGTCTGACACTACGTCATCAGACGTGACAACATCCTAAACAGACATTAGATGAAATTTTGCTGATGATCTGGGCCTCTACCCTTACCAACCTTGTCCTCTTGCCTGACGATGAACACTGCTCGTTGTTACACTGGCTATAGGTATACGACGGATTATTTCTCACAAGCAAAACAGTTTCAAACATAATGCTCCACGCTGGATGCCTAACACATCATCTGGTCACTTTATTGCATAACTCCCACTCTGACTTCTCTCATACCTGACACATGGGGTGGCTAAAAAACTGACCCACCACCCTGATCAGTACTTTAGGTAGGTCAAATTTTGGAATCCTGAGCTAGTCGAGCGCCTTCACCCTGCGCTCCCTTAAATCCCATATCATGCCTCGATCGAACTTTGGAACTTTATCCATATCTCAATATCAATGAGCTGAAGTGGGCCTGAATCCTTGGTTCTGCCCCAACCTTTAACCTTGGGCACCCTACGTTGCCGACTGGAAAAACTTTACAGACAACTGTCAGCTCCTGCAAATCGGTTCTGAAAAATTCTCACTTATCTCTCTTCTATCCGCCCTTGGTTTACTTATGTCTTCCTCCATTGTCAGACTTAGACTGTTCCAAAACATATGCCAAGTAAAGACATTCCATATTGCTTGTCAATCGAGCTGGGATCACTGCATCTTTTAATCCAGGCCTAAACCCCCACTCAGACTTCCAACAGCTATCTACCTCCATCAATAACATCTTTATGGCAAATATAGCGAAACAAGAAATTTCATCTCAACCTTGCCTTTTGACTCTTAATCTGCTTGCCTCACATTAACAGCTCTCTCACATTTGTTCACGAAATCTCGCAAAATACCAGTCGAAAATAATTCTCTAAAAGGTTCCCCAATGACATAAATCAATTTTTGATAAGTTAGATTCTTCGATACTCTTTCCACCCCTGATCGACCTCGTTTCTTAGTTTATATCCAACAAATTCAATCTTGCGTCACTTCACTCATAGTTGCTCAAAATTTATACAATTAGTTGCTCAAAATTTTCTCCATTTTGCTAATTCAATTCGCTGTCTCTATAGGGTTCAATAACTCCCTAAAACTAATCGCATCTCCTTTGTTAAGTTAACCCAATATACTCTCATCTCTAGGTTGTGGTTATGGTTGAACCGGATTCGGTACTTCTTGCTATCAGTTGCCAGGTTCTAGATCATCAAAGTCGGAATTAGGTTCACAGTGTTCGGAGTTACAACCATTCGGTTCTGGGTTCTTGTCATTTCCCTTATTGGGCAGAATTGCCTGTCCACAATCATAAAACCTCTATTTACAGTATATTTTCCAATCTAAAGATTGTCTAGTCAAGTCTTTCCAATACCAAGAAATCTCTGCTCCATCTTATACAATATGTTAGAACCTTATCTATTGGGGACCTCTCAGCCCACCGTACTATCTCCACTGCCAGTGCTCCGAGTACAGACCATACTGATACAATGTATAGTTACCAAGGTTATTTTAACACGTGGCTAAGAAGCAACACAATTATAATCAAGGCAGACTTCATAATTCTACCATCATCCTATCCCACTCTTGTTAACCAGAATACCATTCTACAGAATCGTGTTACCCATAGTCGGTGAGTCTGTGCCTACCAAATCATATAGCTAAGCTCTTAATACCACAAGACCAAAATGCTCTGATACAAACTGTAACCCCCTAAAAATCCAGAGCTCCACCGCCCCAAACTCACGGGTCGTTAACCTACAGGATCACATCAAACCTGCGATACCTGTTCACTAACACATATTCTAAAACATCTAATTTTGCATCAACTCAGATTTCCCAAAACACTAGATCAGAACGACTTAGCTTAAACTATTACTGCTTAGGTTCTTCGTAATTAAAACTCATAAGAACAAATTAACAGTACCAACCCGCGTAGGGGTCTTCTATATAGTGGTGATGGGCTCATCGGAATGTCACTCAGACTCTAAACCCCATTCCCGAGTAATCTACTGTTGATCAAAACCTGCAGAAAGGAATCAAACGAACGGTGAGCTTTTAAGAGCTCGTACGAGGACCAACAAAAGAATTACAAAATGATTCCAAGAATCCAACTGATGAAGATTTCCAGAATACTTCAAACGGTAAAAAACTCAACGATTTTCAAAAGGATCAAAATTCATCAGAAATAGATACCAAAATAAACAACAATACTCAGGATGGGTTCCTGAACGATCAATAAAAAGATCATCTTCAAAGCCATCATTCCAAAATACGATGATGGTTTTCCAAAGGATTTCAAAACGTACATAGATCATCTGAGACAGTTCTTTCATAAATACACTGAATATTTCTCAAAAAGATTTCAACATGAGCATAAATTATTTCAGAGAAAACCTTCCAATCCTTTCTGTAGTAGTCACGACAATATATAGAGCAGAGAAAATAAAAAATGAACATTGATCCTGGGGTGATTGCAATGCCATTCTGGCAAGCTAACAAAGTGTACACATGCATGATGTACCAAAATAATTACTAGTCCCCTTGGGTACTAGCCTGCATTTCATGCTGGATTTTGACCAGCCTTATTACGCCCCTCCCACAAAACGGAAACCTAGGTCAACACAGAAAAATCAACAATATCAACGAGCATTAACATAAGTTCAATTCACCAGAATCAGATCGGATTTTAACAACTGTAACATAAGGAATAAGTCATCGTTTGAAATTTCAGAAGTGTACAGAGCAGATAAAATCAAAAATCAACGTTGATCCTGAGCGGTCGCGATGCCATTCCGGCAAAGCACAGAAGTGTACACATGCATGATTTACTAAAATACTAGTCCACTCGGGTACTAGCCTGATTTTTTCTGTAGGATTCAGACCAGCCTTATTACGCCCTCCCACAGAACAGAAACCCATGTCAACACAGAAAAATCAATAATATCAGTGAGCCTTAACATAAGCTCAATCACCGAAATCAATTCGGATTCCAATAACAATAGTCATACTGACATAAGTCAACATTCAGAATTTTCAGAAGAAATCAGAATTTCTAGAAGAAAAATCACAGATAAACAACAAAGACGATTGCGAATAATTATTGATTTCAAGCGCAACAATCCGGAAGAACAGATACAGACAATTATCAAATTACTTAGCATGCAATACATGCGAGCATCATAAGATTTCCAAATAATCGATTCAGGTTCAGTATTGGGATTTTCTGGGCAATAACATGCTGATAGCCATACAGAATTCAGAGTTCGGCATTAGCCATAAATAAATCATATGAGTACTTACGAGTACGAGTAATCAAAATAAGGGTTCGGACGAAAGTCCTTACCCAGGGTTCAGATAGAATCCCTTACCTGGATCCGCAGCTAAATTATCTTAACCGGAAGTCTTTAACTTTAACCTAAACGGAATAATCGAACCATTAGAAATAACCTACAGAGTAACCTACAGAGTAAAAGTATAACTTAATACGAACTCACACATGCTCCCAAAATGAACCTCCCTTCACCGGATATGTAAAATTACTGAAACGCCCCTAGGTGTAAAATTACCAAAATGCCCATCTCGGACTTAAATTACCAAAATGGTCTTCCCATAAGTAGAATCGCTGAAATAAACTTCCCATATGTAAATTTATGTAAAAATACCTTTCTTAGGTCAAATTACCAAAATACCCCTTCGGGGTGGCAAATTACCAAAACACCCCGTTACACTTTAATTCTCAAAATGACTTTTCCATAAGCAAAGTCACTAAAATAATCTTACTATATGTAAATTTACTTCAAAACACCTCTTATAGGTAAAATTACCAAAATACATTACCAAAACACCCCTGGGGGTTTCTGACACCGGAAAAATCTCAAAAATATCTTAAACCGCTATTTTAAACATCCTAATGTTATTTCTGGCCTAAAAAGTATTTTAAAAATTTTTTGCCCGAAAATCCCGAACCGGTGTCCGGATCGAGAGCTAAAGGGCCAGTTTTGCAAAAAATACCTATCGGCCTCGGAACGACTCGAAATTTTAGATAATGAATTATATCTGTAAAATAAGATATGCATAAAATTTTCAGATCAAAATATCTTGGTTTGATATGCTAAATAATTTGATAAAGTTATTTAATCGGTGCACCAATTTAGCGCTCTTTGCGAACTCCAAAAATTCCCAGAGCTTAGATCTCGTAAAGTTATTGGGGGTTACTGTTTTACACTTTGTCTAAATTGGACCCTAACTATTTATGAAAATTTGTAGAAAAAAACAGCCCAAATAAATTTCCTCTTTAGTGACAATTACGGTCACTATTCAAATCAAATGCACACACTATTACACCTTCACGCACACACACTTTCTTCAACCTTCAGCCGAGGCATATGGCTGCTCCAACTCACATACACCTACTCCTAACTCTCGGCAACACACAACCACACGAAATTACTTCCACAATTCTCTAAAAACTTCTTAACCCATGATTTACACCTATACACACAAACCAAACATATTTACACACACTCCATCACACCTGTAAACACACGCACACTCACGGCACACACTGAACCATGCACATATTGCCACACAACCACACCCAGATACACAAAATACTCACAAATTCCCATCTCAATTCACTCTATACGCAGTTCCACCCACCACAATTCACATAAACGACCACCCGATTCCATGAACACACACCGTGATATCACAGAACACACACTCATTCCACCGAAATCATACCCCAAAATTGAAACATAGCTATATTACAAAACTAAGTGAAGATCACCTTAAGAAGATTTAGCTCGAATCCTCCTCGTTTTCTTTCTCTTCTCCCTGTTTTTTTTTTTCACTATGTTTCTTGTTCTTCTTCCTCTTTCTTTGTTTCTCCTCTACTGAAACTTTCCCAAAAGGGAAAGTTTGCCTCTTTTGTTTTCTATTTTTTTTTTCATCTGAAATCCTTACTTATCCATCTCATATTAAATTGTTTAATTTAGCTTAGTCACCTAGCTAGTAGGAGGTGGCACATTCTCGAAACAAATTTTTAAAATTTGCAAAATAGCCCCTCTAATTTTCAAAAATTACAAAAATGCCCCCAAATTTTCAAAAATTATATTTTTGCCCCAAAATTCTTTTAAGCTTTCACAAGCTTCTAATACTCGAGTGTTGTTCAAAATTAGCACCCGTTTATTTTTCGGGTCAAGGATTACTATTAATCGGCTCCCGAAATTCGGGATATTACACTCAAGAGATTTCAATCCGAGCAAAAATTCATTTCGAAAATACAGCAAGATTTTTCGAGAGATTTTAACCTAAGCAGAAATCAAATCAGATAGTACGATAAAGGCATGTCAAGGGATTTCAACCCAAGTACAAATCCTTCTAGCTAAGTAAAAAAATCAAAAATCAATGTTGATCCTGGGCGATTGCAATGCCACTATGGCAAGCTCATATAGTGTACACATGCATGATGTACTAAAATAATTACTAGTCCACTTGGTTACTAGCCTGCGTTTCATGCAGGATTCAACCAGCCTTATACCGCCTCCCCACTAAACAGGTACCCAGGCCAACACAGAAATTAACAATATCAATGAGCGTTAGCATAAGCTCATATCCCCAAAATCAATTCGGGTTCTCATAACAATAATCATACTGACATAAGTCAGCATTCGGGATTTTCAGAAGAAATCGAATTTTCAGAAGAAATCAGAATTTCAGAAGAAAAATCATAGATAAACAACAAAAACGACTGCGAATAACTATCGAATATAATCATAACAATTCGAAAGAATGGATACAGACAATTATCAAATTTTCTCAGCATGCAATAACACGCGAGCATCACAAGATTTCCAAATAACCGATTCAGGCTCAAATTAGGATTTTCTGGGCAAGAACATGCTGATATCAATACATAACTCAGAGTTCGGCATTAGCCGTAAATATATCAAAGGAGTACTTACGAGTACGAGTAATCAAATAAGGGTTCGGACAAAAGTCCTTACCCTAGGTTCATATAGAATCCCTTACCTGGATCCGCAGCTAAGTTATCCTAACCAGAAAGAAGTCTTTAGCTTTAACCTAAACGGAATAATCGAATCATTAGAACATAGCCTACAGAACAAAAGTATAACTTAATATGAACTCACACATGCTCCCAAAATGAACCTCCCCTCACCGGATATGTAAAATTACTGAAACGCCCCTAGGATGTACAATTACCAAAATGCCCCTCTCGGACTTAAATTACCAAAATGGTCTTCCCATAAGTAGAATCACTAAAATAAACTTCCCATATGTAAATTTATGTAAAAATACCTTTCTTAGGTCAAATTACCAAAATACCCCTTCGGGATGGCAAATTACCAAAACACCCATGGGGGTTCCCTGCACCGAACAAATCTCAAAATATCTTAAATCGCTATTTTAAGTATCCTAATATCATATCTGGACTAAAAAGTATTTTATAAAATTTTCGTCCGAAAATCCCGAATCGGTGTCTGGACTGAGTGCTAAAAGGTTCGTTTCGCGAAAAATACCTATCAGCCTCAGAATGGCCTGAAATTTTAGAATATGAATTATATCAGTACAATAGAGTTTCCATAAAAATTTTAGCTTAAAATAACTTGGTTTGATATGCTAAATAAATTGATAAAGTTCTTTAATTGGTACCCCAATTTAGCACTCTTTGCGGATCCCAAAAATTCCTGAAAAATTCCAGAGTGTAGTTCTCGTAAAAATATTGGGGGTTACAGTTTGGTGTTTTGTCCAATTTGGGTCCTAACTATTTTTAGAAATTCGTGAAAAATTACCTAAATAATACCCCCTTTTTAGTGACAAAAACATTTACTATTTAGATTAAAACACACACTAAAGCACCTCAGCTGCACACACTCTCTTCTTCCTTCTGCCGAGAGCCACTTCATACATACAACCCCCAGAATCACACACCAATCCACTTTCTAACATCTATACCTAACCTAAATTATCGTAACCCATCATCCACACAATAAAACCTATATACATCCACCATTACACACACATAAACACCCACAGATCAAGAACACACACTCACGCACCCTCACGGCACACACTGATACATTTCCCAACACACTGAAATACCACTAATTCCACCCATATGTGAGCTTAATATATATAAGGTTCCACCAACATACTCACAAAACCATTTATCCGTGGCACCCTCACACACGACACACACAAAGAAACACAATACTCACTGAAACACACAGACTTTGCATTCTTCACACCTGCTCTTGCACACCCCACACACACGGTCCATTCACAGTCACCACGACACACCTCTGTTCCCCATACAGGAGCTAATACGTTGTCGCTTCCCTTGTTTATGTCCCCTGGCTTTTTCCCCATGCTCGAACAGCTTAACAAGTTGTCCAGAAACTCACCTCACTCACGCCAATCACGCTTAATGCACCCTATGAACACACAATAAAACCAAGCAATTAAGCCCTAGAATTTACAAGGGAGAAAAGTAAATTACCTTGAAAAAGAACACTCCAATTCTCTCTCTCTCTATCTGTTTTTTGCTTCTTGCTCTGTGTTTTTTTTTTCATCCGAAAATCCTCACTTATCCATCTCATATTAAATTGTTTAATTTAGCCTAGTCATGTTAGATTAAATATGAGGTGGCACTCCCACAATTTTCCGCAAAATTTCAAATTAACCCCCAAGATTTTTCAAAATTACGAAAATGCCCCCAAAATTTTGAAAATTACATTTTTGCCTCAAAAAATTTTTAAGCTTCCACTAGCTTCTAATACCCGAATATTGCTCAAAATTAGTGCCCGCTTATTTTTTGGGGTCACGGATGACTATTTTAATCGGCTCCCGAAGTTCGGGATATTACATAGAGCATCCTAGTTGTCTATAATATTTTAGTAATTGTGCAGGGGGGCTGAGCCGTAGTCAAGTTGATTGATTGACTACCAAATATTATTTTTCGGAATTGTTTAGTGTGCATAATTCCCTCCAATGGTTCTAGGGTTATTCAACTTATTACGCACCCAGCTCACCCCACCCCCTAAAAAAGAATTATTTACCACTCCAATGTAGATGATTATTTGGATGAGCTAACATAAATAGGGATATACTGTAACTAATTATCATATCTGTAATCTTTTTTAATTGGGTTGTAGTTATGTTGGAAATACAGAATTATGTTATTAGCGAATTAGGTCTCTGCAGTTGGTTTCAGCGCGAGTTGGGTATCTACAAAATGCGTTCACTACTATCCACTAAGGAATTCATGAAGGCACATTCGAGAAGATTACTTGTGCAACCAACACTAAGAAGGCGTGGCAAATCCTTCAAAACCATCACAAATGAGTTAAATGTAAAGGGTTTGTCTCGTAACTCTAAGAGGTGAACTCGAACCATCGCATATGAAGGACTCCAAAATAATTTTTAAGTACATTTCAAGAATCTTGGCAGTTTTAAACCAATTAATAAGATGTGGAAAGAACATGAAGAATATTTGACTGATTGAAACAGGTATGCGGTCTACAGATCTTGATTCCATGACTATTGATCAACTCATGGAATTGTTGGAAGCTCACAAAGAAGGGCTAAAAAAGTAAGAAAAGCCTTTAGAGCATGTACTTGGAATTTTAGCTCACCTTGAAGGGGATAAATTAAGGCCACGTTTGACAAGGTTTTTTTTTCCTCTTTTTTTTTCAGTTTTGAAAATTGGAAAAAAAAGTGCGTTTGGCAACCATTTTTTTTTCCTTCTCCAATTTAAAAAACCAGTTTTTAAACTGAAGAGTAAAAAAAAAACTCCAAAAACTGGTTTTTTTTTTTCACTTTTGGTTTTTTTTTTTGGAGACCACCACCACCACCCTCCCACCGCCGGCAGCCACCTCAGGCAACCATCTCCGACCGCCGACAGCCACCTCCGGCCGCTGGCGACCACCGTCGGCGACTGCCGGTAATCACCTCCGGCCGTCGACGACCACCGCCGGCGACTGTCGGCAGCCACCGGCCTCCGGGGACCGCCGCCGGCGACCACCGTCGGTGAGCACCGCCAGTCACCACCACCGTCGACCACCGCTACGTCCCACCACCGCCACCGCAAACCACCTAAAAAAAAGTCAAAATAAAAAGGGTTACCAAACACCCAAAAAAAAAACTAAAAAAAACAAGGGTTATCAAACACTCACTTGTTTTTGTAAAAAAAAAAAAATTAAGCTGCTCTTTAAAAACTGAAAACCAAAAAAAAGTTTTGTCAAACCAACCCTAAGACTTTGACAGTGATAGAAGCCAAAAAGGACATGGACGTGGCTGTGGACGTAGAAAAGGACATAGTCAAAGAAAAAGTGGAAGAGGATGATATAATTCTTTCAAGAGTAGGTTAAGGTTCTCGATTAACAAGAGGGTGAGTAAGAGGAAAAGTTCAATCGAGAAAGTAAATGTACGACAAATCTCAAGTTGAATGTTTTAATTGTAGTAATTTTGGTCATTGTTCTTAGGAGTGTAAAAATGATACTGATGGAGTGGTTAAGATACCTAATTATGCTCAAGGAAATGACGAAGTGGAATCCGCACTTTTGTTGGAGTACATAAGAAATGAAAGTGGAGAAAAGAATACATGGTATTTTGACACCGGTGCGAGTAACTACATGTGTGGAAATAGGAGTATAGTCGTGGAGCTTGATGAATCGATAAGTGAAAATGTCACTTTTAGAGATTTGTCTAAAACACTGGTAACCGAAAAATGTAAAATTCTCATCCGTAGAAAAATTTAAAGGCATCAACTTATTTCTTTGTCTATTATGTGCCTAATATGAAGACTGATATTTTAAGTGTTGGGCAACTTTTGGAAAAAAAAAAAAAAAGGCTACGATATTGGCATGACAAGTCGCGGTCCTTTTACAAGAGATAAAAGAAATATTTAATTGTCAAAGTCCCTATGTCAACTAGTGGAATGTTCTTGATGAACATATGAAATGATGTTTTGAAATGCTTGAAAGCGTGGTTTACTAATACTTCTCGGCTATAGCACATGAAATTTGGTCACCTAAATTTTGGAGGGCTAAAATTGTTGTCAAAGAAATGAATGGTGATAGGATTGCCTCCCATCAAACAATCAGATCATTATGTGAAAGGTGCCTACTTGTTAAGCACTTTAGAAAAAGTTCTCCAAGAGACGAAATATCTAGAGCAAAAGAGCTTTGGAACTTGTTCATATGGATTTGTCTAGGCCAATTGACCCTACTTCTTTTTTCCGGAAGGAATAAACATTTCTTGCTTTTCATTATAATTTTAGGCAAAACCATGGGTATATATTCTTAAAGAAAAATTGAAAGGGTTTGGTGCCTCACTTGTTGAAAAACAAAGTGGCCATGATATATAAAAGCCATGAGATCGGAAGAGGGGCTAGTTCACATCAAAAGAAATTAAAAAATTTTGTGAAAAAATGGGGTGCGTAGTCCTCTTACACTTCTATATTATTCGTAACAAAACGGCATAGCGGAAAGGAAATATCAACTCATTCTTGACATGGCAGGTAACATCTTGAAAAACAAAAGAATGCCTACAACATTTTGGGCCGAAGGTGTTGATTATGCGATTTATCTATCAAACCGCTGCCTTCCAAGGGGTGTTTGGGGTAAAAATTCACAAGAAGATTGGTGTGGAAAGAAGCCAAGAGGCTAGTAAATAACAAAAACAACAGGAACATTTGAAACATTTTGTTAATAAATTGGGTCAGTGGATCCATTATCCGCCCACTAACTGATAATGTGTATTTGTTAGTTAGGATTATTATAGTTAATTAGATGATATTTATCTCTTAAGTGTTTGAGATAAATACAGTCTTTATCTCCTAAGTGTTTGAGATAAAGTCAGTCTCTAATACTATCTCTATATAAAAGTTAGAGATATCCCAAGACAAATATATAATAAGTCACAAGACTATCCATTCCCCTGTTGCCTTCTCTTTAGAGCATCACCAAGCTATAGAATTTGGTTCGTGGACAAAGAACTCGACTCTAAAAGTCATTTTCGTACCTACGAATAAAGATCAAACGTGTTGGAGGCTCGTAACGACAAGGATCCTTCATCAAAATTTTCGGATACTTTCATATGGTATGTTCCTGAATCCACTACGTGTTACATGATAGGCGTTTTTAATTGTTTGACATTAGTATCAGAGCATGATTTGATTCACCTTTAACATGCTAGTATAAATTATCTGCATATTATGCTTTTTTTGGATACATATATATGAGACCCATCAAGAAAAATTCAAAATTTAAAATTTTTGAGCATGTTATTCTGAAAAATAATTATATGGTTTTGTTTCCCTATGCTTGAGGATGAACTCCATAAAATTTTGTGATTATTGGATGCATCATTTGTGAGAAATTACGATTTTATTTTTCAACAAACTGTGATTTTTTGAGTTTTGGGGCTCAAATTTAGAGCGTGATATTTAGTTTTTATCATGATCGGTTAGTACAGAGTTAATCTATGTCGCATAAATCTTTCCAACGATATATGGCAGGCATTATTCGGCTTAAAAATGAGAGAGATATAGCCTCCGAAAATGGACCTCGCTGCATGACGGTCGCTGAAAAATTAGGGTTTTTGGGGAAGAAGATGATCAGTAAAACTTTGTAAAGCACACTCGCGGCAATGGTGTACTCACCACCTCTCTAATGGCCAATCAGAGTGCACCAATGAACTAAGAAGACCCAAATTATGGGGGGTTACAAAATTCCAGAACCCCAAAAACCATTAGAAAGTGGCGCGTGGGCCACGCGCCTGGTGTTGCCGCCCAAGGCCACACGCTCCACGTGCAGGACACCCCACAAGCACGTGCAAGTGCGTGAGGTGCGTGCAAGATCTCCCACATGCACGTGAAGGAGCGTGACGAACATACTGCCTTCCCCACGTGCAATGGTGGCGCGTGGAGGTGCATGAGAGTTACTTATTGATCGGGTTTTGTCACCGCTGGCGCGTGGAGGCACGTGAGAGCTACTTATAAGTCGGGTTTTGTCACCTCCGACGAGTGGGGCTCCGCCTTGGCCTTCTGAGTTTTTCTGTGGTGTTTAAAATTACCTTTATGCCTTTAGTCTGTATAATTTTTAAATGAATTTTTCTATAGAAATTAGCTTAAAATTTTTGTTTTATACACATAATTTTTTCCTTAATTCCAGAGGGTATATTAAGATTAAATTTACTATTTGCCATCTTTTTAAAAAAAATTCTCATTTTTGGCTATTTGTGAGTATTTTTATTCTACTTTTGTGGTTCCAAAAACACGAATAACGTGCAAATATAAATTTTTGCTCTTCGTGGGCAAAAATAAATATTTTGGAGACTATATGACATAGATGGATTCTGTTTATTTGCTTGTCTTGATTTGCGTTATGGTTTAATTATGCATTTGTTGAGGTATAATTGTTGGGCTTTGGTAAGCCCACACTTTTTAAACCCATTTTTTTTTCTCAAAAGGCCTTGTTGCCCATTTCCTTGGAAGGAAAATGCGGCCTATTCATCCATATAATTGCCCTTGATATTTGAGCATGCTAGTTTTAAGTTAAAGGGATGGATATTAGATTGGCATTCGAAATGAACTTATGTTTATGTGTTTGCTCTTGCTTTAAGAAAATTCTTTTGAAAATAATATGTTGTGCAGCATCTCCATTTATTTTATTGGAATAGTTTGTAATAGGATTTTCAAAATGTTGTATTATATTATTTTCCTATATATTTCAAGAAAGTCTTATAAGGGAATGTAATTTTGCACGCACATTATTCATGCTAGAATTTTCTTAACATAAGTTACATTCTGAATTTTGTGATATGAAATTTATTACAAAAAATTACTTGGAAAATATTTTTCCAACTCATATACATAGGAGATGATTACCAGCTTAGCAAATTTTCAATTTCATTATGTGAGGTGTGAGGAAGGATAATATTTTTCATTTGAATTTTTTGAAACAAATAGAAGGATGTGTAATTAATGTCTTTTTTCTTTGCGCAAACTAATGTAGTGAATAATATGGCCACCAAGAATACATAGTTAATCTCGTTAAGGATGAAAAACTTAACGGAGATAATTATGACGTTTGGCACAAAAAGATGAAATTCATACCGAATGAACAAGAGCTTGAGGACCACTTGACAAAGAGATGGCCGCACCCACTGAGGGGCAACACCTAATAGACCACACTGCCTACCAGAAATGGCATGAGAAATATCGTAGTGCGCGCTACACCTTGTTGAGTAGCTTGTAAAATGATCTAATCGAGCAGTTTCCTGAACATCCAACTTGTAAAGTTTTATGATATCAGCTCAAGTTCTCTTTTGGTGGAACCTCAACTACGTGACTTCGTAGCCTTGTGATTACGTTTAAGGAATACCCAAAAGACCCTAACCATACCATGAATGAACATTTAAGGGTGATGTCCGACATGATTGGTAAGTTAAGAGATGCTGGCCATATGCTCACAGATGAGCAGCAAGTCAGAGCTGCCATAAGGTCACTTCCTGCCTTATGGGCCAATATGAAACAAATATTGACCCATAATGAAAACATCAAGAACTTTTTTGATGTTTCACAGCATGTCATAGTTGAGGCTGAGACTCGAGATGCTGACAAGACCCTTACATTCATCACCCAAGGGGAATCATGCAATGTAAATGGCAAGCACCGAAAACAAAGTAACAAAGGCAAGTAGGCGAGGCTAGCACTTCTGCATCAAAGGAAGATAAAATAAAGAAACGCAAGAGAGAAAAGCTTGGTGGGAAAAAGGATTTGTCTAAAATCAAATGCTACAACTATCAACAGTAATGACACTTCGCCCGTGATTGTGCTGAGCCAAAGAAGGTACCTTCTGAATCTCTCTCTCAGTTATATGTTTCCTCACATGTGATGGTTGCTGATTCCCAACATATGTGGTTTGTGGATACAAGTGCAACAAAACATGTAGCACGTGATCAAGAGGGGTTTGTAGATTACTACAAATTTGAAGTAGGAAGCAAACATATCTTCGTGGAAAACAACAGCTCTGAGGAGGTGCTAGGGGTTGGTTATTATCGGCTCAAGTTGCACATTGGGCGCACGTTGCTTTTTGAGCATGTCCGATATGCACCCACTGTTCGGCTTAATCTACTTTCAGTAACTGCTTTATTAGTCAATGATTTTTCCTTTAATTTTTAGGGGTAATAAGTTTGACATCTTTTTGGATGATGTTTTGTTTGGACATTGTTTTCGCATGGATAGTATGTTTTAATTGGATTTAATTAATTCCTGGTCCTCTTATTCTTATGTGGTGAATGATAATATTGTGAATGATTTTGCCACTTGACATGCAAGACTAGGCCATATAGGCCAAGATAGAATGACTCGTTTGGCTAGAAAAAGCCTTTTCGGCCCACTCACAAAAGTCATTCTACAAACATTTGAGGCTTGTTTGGCCGGTAAAGCATGCAAAAAGCCTTTTGGAAAGGCCGTGAGAGCAACTCAGCCACTTGAGCGAGTTCACTCTGACATATGTAGACCTATCAGTGTAAAGGCACGCCATGGCGTCTTTTATTTCCTCACACTGATAGATGATTATAAGCGACATGGTTACATGTATCTGATATCTCACCGCTATGAGGCTTTCGATTGTTTCAAATGCTTTGTAGTAGAGGTTGAGAATCAGAAAGAGAAGAGTTTAAAAACTCTTCGCACTGACCGGGGATACGAATATTTGTTCGATCACTTCAAGAAGTTTTATGAGGAAAAAGGGATACGTAGGCAAATTTTTATTCCTAATACTCCACAACAAAATGGTGTAGCAGAAAGAAGAATAGAACATTGTTAAATATGGTTAGGTCTATGATGGCGCAAGCATAGACTAATGCCAAAAGAATGATGAAGAAAAGAATAGGATGTCCAAAGTGCCTTATGCAGATACAGTAGGGAGTCTGATGTACGCTATGTTGTGTATGTGTCCAGACATCTGCTATGCAATTGGATGATCATTATCAGAGTAATCTTGGACCCGCTCATTGGAATGTGGCGAAGAGGATTCTTTGATACCTACGTTAAACCGCTGATCTTGTTTTGTGTTATCATTATAGAGACCTGAGACTAAGAGGATAGAGTGACGTTGATTGGGGCAGTGATAGAGATGAGCACAGATTCACTTCAGGTTATGCATTCATACTAGAAGGTGGAGCTATTTCTTGGTGCAGCAAGAAAAAGACTTGCATCACCCTATCCACGATGGAGTCAGAGTATGTTGCTTGCTCAGCAGCAGTCCAAAAAATTGTTTGGTTAATGCCATTTTTACAGGTTCTTAGGGTTACAGCTTATGCAGATGAGGCTGTCACTGTTTACTGTGACAATACAGCTGCCCTAGATTTTGTAAAGGACCCTAAATATCATGGGAAGGCCAAACACATAGGCCTTCATTATTACTTCATTAGAACTTTAGTTGTGCAAGGAGAGGTGATCGTGAAGCACATACCTACTGGCAGAATGGTGGTTGATCCTTTGACCAAACCTATTGCTAGAGATATTTTTATTTCTCACATCAGGAGTATGAGATTATGTAGGGTTTGATATGTTTCTTATGATGTACTTGACATTAATTATTATATTTTTTATTCCTTGATTTGAGTTTATTTTGGAATGAAAGGATGATCTTTGTGATTAGATATATATCCTTATTAAGAGTGTTACCATGTTTGAACTGACTAACTCACGCCGGTAATTCACCTTGGCACTAAGTTAGCAAGCAAGATGAGACATAATTGTCCTAGGCGTCGAGAGGGCGAATAAAATGATAGAGCTAGTAATGCCAACATGTCGCCTTAGTCGGAGCTAAGATGAGACCTAGAAGGATAGGTTGGCATAGAATATCTTCATAAACTCTATGTAACATGTTTGCAGCCAAATGTGCGATTTTAGGCAGGCACTATAAGAGTGACTGGGCTGAAAAACTCAGGTTAGGTGCTGGAACAGCGACTAAACTCAGATTTGTATGGCGTCCTTAAACATTAATGTGACAAATCATACTGCATGTGCTAAATGCAGACCGACAGTGGGAGTGATGAATGAATCCTTGCTTCATCACTACGTGAGCCACTTGGATCAAAATATTCTTTATCCTACATAGTACCCTTTTCACCTTAGACTATGTCATAAAGAGAATACTAGATATCGCTACTTCAGCATATACCCTTGGATCATGGATAATGCGGTCTCGTAGGGCATGACTAGGAAAGCAGTTGGGTCTAATTGGATCGACATGAGGGCCTTGGGAAGAAAGTTCAATATTAAGCCCATGCGACTTTTCGATTTTTGTTTCAATATGAGTCATAAATACATAATATCTGAGAGGTTTAATACTGCTCACCAAGAGGGTTTTAAGAGTGTTTAATTTCGTGTAGTTGAACTATTTGGGATTCATACAAAATATTTTGAAGTGATGTATTGCGTTAGTTTGGTGATAACTTAATACAATACTCCTCAACGTTGGACATCATTTCTCGTAGGTCGCACGTTCTATTTCTTGTATGAGGAGATGAGTAAACAAGAGATAAGCAGAGGCTGCAGGATTTATTTGCCCTGTGTGGGCGGGTGGGAGTTATTAATAAATTGAGTCGGTGGACTCATTATCCGCCCACTTCAGGATTATTACAGTTAATTAGAGAATATTTATTTCCTAAGTGTTTGAGATAAATACGGTCTTTATTTCCTAAGTGTCTGAGATAAAGTCAATCTCTAATACTATCTTTATATAAAGCTTAGAGATATCTCAAGATAAATATACAAGAAGTCACAAGGCAATCAATCCCCCCGTTGCACTCTCTCTAAAGCATCACTAAGCTCAAGGATTTGGTTCTCGACTCTAGTACCCGTTTTCATACATGCGAATAAAGATTAAGCGTGTTAGAGGCTCGTAACAATAAGGATCTTTCGTCGGAATTCTTGGATACTTTGTATGGTATGTTTCCGAACCCATTACGTGTTATGTGGTAGGCATCTTTAATTGTTTAAACATATAAACTCCACTTTGACGACAAAAGGTAACCTCTAGTGACATTTCTTCCGACGGAAAATACAAGTGAGTGACTATTTGTAAAGCGTGGTTATTGAGAGATACAATCAATGACAAACGTTGAACCACGGGTAAGCATGGCACTATACATCACCTTCTAAAAGAGGGGAAAAAAGGAGTACAAGCAACTCTTTGATAACTAATCAGGTTATTGATGGGTTGCTAGAATTTCATGGTAAGGCTTTGCTCATCTCCTTTGGAAGTTCAGGACCTTGATGCCATAGACAAAGACGGCAAAGAAGAGAACAACCCAACCAACATGAGCTGCAGCAACATGTCCAAGGAAGTCAGATTCATAGCCTAGGAATTCCTTAAGGTAAGCCTTCACTGGGATTTCGCCATGGTCAGGAATGTGGACCAAATCCATCTTGTCACCAACTTGAGATGTCACGAGGCCGTAAATCGTCCACGCCACCGGAGAACCCCAGTAGTACCATCTCCACCATATTGGAATTTGCTGCAAACAAAAGGGTGCCAAAAACACAAAGTTAAACTTCTGTCTAGTGATGAAAACTCTGAAAAGCAAACGAAATGATGGGTTCCTTATACGCGTCCATGAAAATATTTCCTTAGAAGATACCGTTAATGCACAAATCTTTCTTTAGTCTTTTAATTATTAATGATTGTCGTCTTTACCTATCAGACCTTCTAAGAAATGCATCTGCTCTAAAAGAGGCAAGACAATGACTGAAATGGAATTTTAGTATTACTCTTGTCGGTGTACTTACCATCCTGGGAATCAGGAAACCTGAGAACAAGTTCCAGAAGCTAAGGAAGAATGACATCACAATGGCAGCGATCTGGTAACTTGGGGTGAGAGCTACAAGCATCATCCCGTACAATGTGAAGTAAAGGAAGCACATAAACACATAGTAGTAGAACCACAAGAACTTTTCAGGTTGCCAGTGGAACCCAATCATCGAGTAAAGGAGAAGACTGTAAAGGAAAGTCTGGATTGCGACATAAATTGTCTCTACAGCTGCCTGTGGAGAATAAACTAGGATAGATTAGATCTCTCTTGGCCAATGTCATTTTCTGTGAATCATCTTCTAGACTGTTAGAGGTCTACAAACGAACCTAAAATTTGCAATTCCCCTACCTGAGCAAATGCATAAGGTAATGCCGAGTACATCCCTGCTGCTTTTTCACGATAAAAGACTGTTCGTTCAATTGCTACAACAGACTGCACTGCAGAAGTATTTGTTCCTCCAAGAAACAGAACAGCTGCATACATAGCTCCCATTAAATTTGACAGGTCCTGTTGTTTGTGCCTGTTGGAAACAGTAGTGTCGTAAGATGAATATACCAAGAATATACATCAAGCTGTAGTTGCTATTGGCTCTAATCATCCATAACCATGATGAAATGGCACATACATTTTATCTCCTTTCTTCCAGAAGATAATCCCGAATATCAGACCAATAACTGTTGTCATGAAAAACCGGATGACATTGTACTGCGGATTTCTCCAGTAAGACCAGTGTTGTTTCCAGAAACAGGCCTTGAATTGAGTAATGAATGGTTGCGAGTATTGGGTGGGGAAGTATAGGTCCTGGGATCCTGGTGCTGGAGTACTGAGCTCTTTGATTAGCTTCTCATTCCTCCTGATAGGGAGAATAATGGTATTCTCAAAAAACAAGCATTTAAGCAGCAAGAGTATGAAAATTTGAATACTCTCTTTTACGTACTTATAGAGATCAGAGTTGGCATAGATTTCTGCAAAGTCTATCTCGTGTTGAGCCTCAACTGCTGCCGAACTGACCTCAAGCATCCATGTAGCAGGATTGTAACCGTCCTTGATCTTGGTAACTCCTGGGAGGGACTGCAAGCAATAATAGAAATAAGTAATGGGTACCCTACGGGTGAATGTATCCAAATTTTAACTTACTCACTTCAAAATACTCTATTAGCAGATGAGAATAGCAACCGAGGGGTCCAGCATAAGTTACTTGTCCTCCTCTCTTCATCAAGAAAAGCTGCAAGGAAAATGTTATTGAAGTTAGACGAAGCATGATTACTCCATGGTAATCACGAAGTAAGCGGTTCACAATGAGAAGATAAAAAAAAGTTTAGAAAAGGGAGGAATACCTCATCAAAAGCTTCGAATATGTCTATGCTCGGTTGGTGAATGGTGCAAACAACAGTTCGACCTGTATCTACTGTGTTTCTGACAGCCCGCATCACAATTGCAGCCGCTCTAGCATCAAGACCTGACGTTGGTTCATCCATGAAGATGATAGACGGGTTAGCAACCAACTCTACGGCTATGGTGAGCCTCTTTCTCTGTTCAGTCGATAGACCATCAACCCCTGGAAGGCCTACTAGAGCATCCCTCAAAGGGTTCAACTCAACCAAGTCCATTACTTCCTCCACAAACATCTACAGAAAAACATCTATTAACACAACTATTTGATGCCCATTAGGAGGATGAATAATTATGACACGAGACCTAGAAGGGCCAAGTGATGAGCGAACATACCTGCCGAGTTTCCTGCTTCACATCGGGTGCAAGACGCAACCAGGCAGAGTAGAGAAGAGATTCATAAACGGTTACATGTGGAGAATGGATGTCATTTTGCTCGCAATAGCCACTGACGCGAGCAAAAGTTTCTTGGTTCTTTGGGTAACCAGAAATACTGATATTTCCTTCGATATACCCTCCTGTTTTCCTTCCGGCTAGGACATCCATCAAGGTGGTCTTTCCAGCACCACTCACACCGACTAATGCTGTTAGAACACCAGGCCTGAAAGCACCACTTACATTTCGTAGCAGTTGGAGACGATTCTCCTCTACTCCTTGGTTCTTCATTTCCTGATGAAAATATTGTATATCGCATCAGATGTCAGGGGAAATCTAATGAAGAGTTTTTAGTTCAACCAAGCTCATATGTAATGAAATTTTCCTTAGGTGAGGCTGGATAGATAGAGAGAGAAGAGCAAAACGTCCTGAAAACATCAACTTTGATATTAGAGCTAGGGCCAAGTGACTCACAGCGGGCATATCGACGAAGTAATTTACACGATCGAATGCAAGTGACAAGGGCACGAAGGGTAGCACCATCCCTTTGTTGTTGTTTGCATTTTCTACGCCATTTGTGATGGCATGCTGTGAATTGATCTTCAGAGTCGTATTGATACCTATAGCCATTAAACATATCATATCAGCAACTGTAAGATAAAATATGAATGTAATTTCTTTTATCATCATCCTCACTGCAATCACAAAGATGAAAGAGAAAATGCAAAACTGATGTTCAGAATAGACAAAGGTGAAAATGTAAACCTTCAAACGTTGGGGCCGTAGATGCAGAACTCTTACCTGTTGATGCTTTTGTTTGAGAAAATGGTCTCTTCCCTTTATTCTCAATGTCATCCTCACCCGCAATAATAGATTTAGTGTCCCCCAAAGCTGAATTTGAGTTCCATAAGATTGTCAAAACCAGAAGTAGACTAATGGAAGAACAATAGCTATGAGAATATAGTCTTACGATTCAAGAATGTCAATGCTGCAACGAAGCAGAGGTTGAAGAACAGTGAAAAAGCAAAGAGTGCTATGACACAAATCCAATACCAATGGTCATCCACGAACATGCCCCTGGCCTTAAGAAGTTCCTTTCCAGCGGTAGATTCTGGATACATAGTGTCATTATTGGGCTGTGGAAAACATTGTACTATTATGAGACAATCATGTAAGATATGCAGAAGTTTCTAAATGAAAATATATTTCACAGTACTGATGATACCGTGTTCCATCTATCATCAAGAAATTCATTGATGACTATAGCGTTCTGTCCATACGACATTGGAGAAAGATAATACGCCCATTTCATCCATGGTTGAAGGTCATCTGCACGAAAGATGGTTACACATATGACACAATTAGATCATCACTAATGTTCTTCAGAATCAGCTAGCCTGTGTAGAAAAATATTTCAACTATTGTTAGGGAAAATGCTGACCTTTGGCAATGATAAATCCACCAAGGACAAAAACCAACAGTAATGTGAATGTGCCAAGAGTGTTCGCCACGACCTGTGTTCTTCCTAGTGCTGCGATGAAACGGAAGAGGCCCAAAGCCATCTGATGTACACCCAAAAATGCCAATAGTTGGCGGAAGAACCTGAATAATTGTTGGGACCAGTTGATGGTCAAGATCTGATTGCAAACCAATCCATACGGCTAAACAAGCGTGATTCCATGCACTTCCTTAATGAGAAAGTTAATGTTTAATATTGATGCATATGATGAAGAATGGAAATGCAAGCACATACCTAGTAGCAGAAGGAGCAAAACCAACAGTATAATAAGTGAGAATGATCCATATTCCTGATTCCATAACGGAGAGAGGGAGCCTAAGGAGCCAAATCGGTAGTGCAAAAGCCCATGCAGGGTAAAACAAAGAATCCCTTTGTTTAAAGAACACAGGAAGCCTGAAAATAGTCAAAGCTAGCTCGGCCATTCCGTTGAACATCACATTAATGAGACTGAAAAACAATGCACCATAAAATTTTCCTCCGTCATCTATGTCACCAGCCTTCATCTTTGTTCTGAAGAACACCGTGAAAGTAAATATTGCCATGATCGTGATCTGGGTTGTCTTGAAAATGTAGACGAAGGAGTTTCGCTTCATCAATAACCATTCCCTTGACAAACATGCCTTAAAGAGATCTTTATTGGAAATACCATACTTATTTGTCACCAATGCAGCAGGATGGGCTTTACTTTTGTCATAAGGAATTCTAAGTACGTCTAAAACCTTTTGGCCTATGTGGAAAGAGTTGAAGTGATGCACAAACTCAGGTACTGAAACATATTGGTAAGCTTTGTTCTTTTTAAACCAATACTGCTCTTGGTCCTTCTTGGAAGTAACCTCTTGGAGAAAGTCAGCGACTCCTTTCCTGTCTGGGCATTTGAACCCCATGTACTCAAAAAACTCGAGAACATTCTCACGTGGACCTTGATACACAACTTGCCCCTCCGAAAGAAGAATAATGTCATCAAAAAGGTCATAAGTTTCAGGAGCTGGCTGAAGAAGAGAGATTATCATGGTCACGTCCATTATATGAACCATCTGCCTCATATACTTGACAATCTGAAAAGTGGTAGAACTGTCAAGACCAGTTGAAATTTCATCCATAAGAAAGACTTTTGCCGGACCAACCAACATTTCCCCTGCATCCAGTTAATAAGAAAAAAATAAATCATTTGAATGATACTGCACAGAAACGGACTCTTTCGAACACAAGTAAAAATGAAAATCTGCTATACCGGTAGTCACACGTTTCTTCTGTCCACCAGAAATACCTCTTCGCATCTCGTCCCCAACCATAGTGTCAGAGCAGATATCTAACCCAAGTGTCTGTTAAACCACCTCATCAATTAGTTCAATGTGTCAAATTAGCTTGGTAATGTAGAAAAGAAGAAGAAGAATCTGGTCTGGCAAAAGGAGGAATTTAACCTTGAGAACATAGTCGGTGACCAAAGTAGTTTTTTGACCAGACATTGCTATGGCTTTCATGAATGCATCTATCTCAGGGTCTGGCTTGATTTCTGCATCTTTTTCTCGTCTCGACAGTTCCGCCAGCATTTCATATCTGGTCCCGACTCCCAAGCAACGTCCCGAGTAATCCATTGTCTCTCTGACTGTCATTTCTCCATGGTGAAGATCATTCTGGCTAATGTAAGCACAAGTCCTCTGAGGAACAAACTCTCTCATTTCATGACCACAATAAGTTATTTGCCCAGTTACCTGTAATACAAGTTAAAACAGCGAATGGCAGATGCTCTGGTTATAGGCAAACAAGGCGCCTAAACTTTGAAATTGTGACAGATGATATTGTTGCAAATAGGCTGAAAGATTACACACCCTGACATCCTTGTCCAGCTTTCCAGCTAGTGCCTTCAGCAATGTGGTCTTCCCAGAGGCTGGGGGCCCTAGAAGTAGGGTCATCCTGGAAAACAAAGCAAGAAAGTGCCAATGTTAGCCTAGATCAAAATTTGCGTCTCAATCCTTAAATCGGTAAACAAGTAAATCTTCATCATGTACCTTGAGGGTCTCACCATGCCAGACACTTCATGGAGTATCTTGACAACCTGTTTCTTAGATGGGAATAGCCTCAGAAATCCAAGAACTCCCTGAGCACACCAGAAAGTTAGGTAGATGTATATCAACAAATGTCGTGAAAACCAACATATAATTATAAAGTGAAAGATTGATCACGAAAAATCGATGAGAACAAAATACCTCTATGGAATTGATAGTAGAGTTCAGCAGAGTCGGAAGTGCCCTGCTTCCAACAAATGCATCGCCTTCAATAGACATATTCTGATACCGGATTTCAATTTTTGGAATATCGATCCCAACCCTGTTCAGCTTTCAATTTAAAGATTTTGGCTAGCATAAGATAGGTTATCATACAATGAAAAACATAGATGTATATACCACATAAGAAGTAGCCATTTGCAAGAGTACTTGACCGCATTCCAAACCCCACAAACAAAACGGGACAAGTAAATAAGTGACTAATATCTCAAAAGAGGTTATGCTCCTGACCTGTCAATTCGGTCTCTAAGTCTTTGAAGAAACCTCTCATTATCATCATCAACAACGTTTAGTATACTTTCCATGAGATGCTTCTTATCTTCGAGTCCAAGATTGGCAACATCAAGATCTTCATGAACAACATTTCCGTTGTCCAAAACTTGCCTCAAGAAACCCTTCCTCAACCGGTCATATGTTGGTAGCCTCTCGATGGCTGCCCACTTCAGCTCCTCCTCATCATTGCGCCTCCCACTCTTTTCAAAAACATCCCCTCCTGTTGTCATGAACGCCTCACGAATACTAGCTGCACCCCAACCTTTCCTGCTGCCCGATGCAAAACTTCCCCGTCGGCTCATTGACCTCATCAAGTCATCTCCGGTCAATGCAGCTGCCATTTCGACACACAAGAGAGCTCTTTCTCATGCACTCAAATTCCGGAAAGAATTGGCATTCATGGACTTTACTATGTAGGAACTGCTAAGAATTTCCACAGCAGGAGATGATACAGTCAAAAACTGCTAATATCTGCCATGTATAAGTACGTTTACAATAAACCAGAAATTGAGAGAGCTCACCAATTAGGCCCAGCTTGTGAATGACTAAATGAGTAAATGCATGACTTTAAGTAATGTTGATGGGAAGTTTGTGATGATGCATACAAGTTTCAAAATGTAGTGTGTTTGTTAGAGTGAAGGTTGCTGGTTAGGATGTTCTGACGACAGGAATATATAGGTGATGATTGTTATGAGGAAATGAGGGTGGTGACAAAGTTGGGCATTAGAGAGTTTTTGGGTTGGCAGACAAATGATTGCGTGGAATTCTATGTTTTGTCAACACTTGGGGATCATCGGTTTACAATCCAACTGACAAATGGATTCAGCTTTTTGTCCTCACATTGTCTAGGTCACTCAAATGGATAAACGCCCTGTTATATAAGCTTATACATATTGTTGAAGTCGCAAGTTTATATGTGGGTACCTCAGTCAAGGGATGGTAATTTACCTCATGAACCCTGCTTCTAAGTTCTCACGGTTTCTTTTTTACTGTAGATTTCTAGAGATAGGAGGAGGCAGTGAAGTGACCTTAAGCATCAATTTTTGTGCCATACATATTGATCCAGGTAAATAAGCATCCTTTAATCTGCAATTCCATGTACCAAGCTGTAATTTGGGTTGTCCCCAAGTTGGGACGTTGCCATTTTGAAATGGTAGTATCCTAGCCATACATCACTAGGTGCCCTCATTACAGAGAGAATGAGACGACGAATGCTACCAAATCTCTACACTCCCTCTAATCTAATAGTTTCAGTTGACCCTATTCCTTTGCATCACCACCTAGCTATCCAAAAGCAGCGTAGAAAACCAAATGCTTTTTGAACTGAATGTGCTCCCCCTATACAGTTTTGTTCGGACTTGGAGATATTTTAGAGTGCTTCTTTGGCTTTTGAGATGAGATACACCAATGATTTAGCTACATTACCTCAATACCATTAGTTGCCCCCAATAAGGTACCAGGCACGAAGGGAATCTGAACTATACGCAAATACCCTCGATATCTGCAGCTGATACTCTTGGTGTGCACACTTAACAACAAAAATTACATTTCAAATCTGATTAAGACAATGACCCTCATGATGATCCTAGTTGCATATTCGGGACAAATTTTGCATCCCTTCGAATGTTTCTCTGGCTGAGTAACTAGGAATCAGCAGACATTCCCACAATATTGCTCTGTTTAAGAGACACTTAAAGCTGCTAGACTGTTTTTCAAGGACAGAAAAATTTACCAAGAGAAGAGAAGTGAGAAAGTAGAAAACGTTCTGAAGGATGGAATTTCATTACAGGTGGAAATAATAACCAATTACAGACGTTGAATGAGTTTGCAAGCCATGAGAATTTACAATTAAACGTTGAGAGGGAAAAAAGAAAAAAAACTCATTCTGTTTTTTGCTTAGTTATTATTCAAATCTGTGCAAGCAAAAAATTCTGGAGTTCTAAGGTCTCCCTTATCTCCTTTGGAAGTTAAGAAACTTGATGCCGTACGCAAAGACAATACAAAAGAGAACTGCCCAGCCAATATGAGCCAGGGCAACATATCCGAGGAAGTCATACTCATAGCCCAAGCTGTTTTTAAGGTACTCCTTTACTGGTATGGTGCCTTGTCCGGGTACTTCAACAAGAACTGTTTTGTCGCCCACCTGAGATGTAATCAGACCATACAATGTCCACGCAACTGGAGAACCCCAGTAATACCATCTCCACCATATTGGAATGTCCTGGAAAAAAGAGGTTTTAAAGCAGTAAGATTCCCTGAAATGAATTTATCTCATAAAGCAAGAACATGCTCTATTTTATTTTTTTTTCCCTCTAATGTTTCATGCGCTATCCTTTCGAATTAGTATATTCTCTAGTCTAAACAAGAAGTTTGCCCGAAGGCTGTCAGTGGCACTTTCCTAAAGATGATGGAAACATACTCCAGTGCTGCTAAAGTTAAAATGTCAGACAATCTGAAGATCTTAGTGGATCCGAATACGGAGACCTCCACGGACGGGTGGAGAATATCAGGGGCCCTAAACTCCTATAGCCACACTCAAATGAGCATCTCATTCCTACATGGCCACTTAAGATTTTGACGCTCTCTTATTTCTAAGTTTTAGCTTTCGATCAATTAAAAGTGCGCTTCCCACATGAAGCCTCAAGCTTCAGTGGCATAGCAACTATTTAGGTAGTGCAAGAGTAAGAAAAGATAACGATTAAGAAGAAAATTCTAGAATCTTTAGCAGGATTCATATTGGTGTGTAGTTCCAACACCATCGTGCATAATTAATATACTGAATTCATCCTGTTAAGTTGCTAATTTCCGTAAAGGCTCAAGCGGTTGACTCTTGTATATGATGCTTAAACACCCCGTAACCTAAATATGTAGCAATTAATTACGGTAGTATCAGAGTAAGAAAAGATAGAGATTAAGAAGCACGTTTTAGACTCCTCAGCAGAATCCATATTGGTGTGGAGTTCCAATAGTATCATGCATTATAAATATCGATCGATTTTATCATTTTCAGTTGCTAATTTCTCTAAAAGTGTAATCGGTTGGCGGGTGGGTCGACCAGTGTATATCATGCTTAAACGCTCCCAAACCTGCAAGCCCCAAATCAGACACACACAATACAAAATTGTCCCATGTGCTTTTCACGTTTTTACATGTCGCTCTCCGTGTTTGCAACTTTTGCAACAATATCCCGTGTCCTTGACAAAAGCATTGCAAACGAGTCCAAAATTGGATGTCAGTTCAAAATGGCATGGGTCTATTTGTCCATTCCCTTACCTAAACCCTTCTAAAAACCTAAACCCCCATTCCTCTCCTATCTCTCTTCGTCTCCTAAAACACTAATGGAGAGTACCCAACAAGTTTTGCCTCACAAAACCCATCATGACCCATTTCCATACTCTCCTAAAGAACCCCAATTTCACCTACCCTATCTTTAATGGGTACGGGGTGTTTATCGGCAATAGGGTAATAGGACAATAGGGCAATATACAGGGCAAAATGAAGGTGACCCATTTGAGGGGAAAGGGTTTGTCTGAATGTGGGAATGGGGGTTTAGGGTTTCAGGAGAGGAAGACAGAAGAGAGAGAGGAGAAGAATGGAGTTTAGGGTTTTATGAGAATTTGGATAAGGGAATGGACAAATATACCCATCCAAAATGGCATGTGCACAGCACATGCGGACTTAACACCCGATTTTGATCAGACATCCAATTTTGAACTCGTTTGAAATGCTGTTGTCAAGGACAGGGGACATTATTACAAAAGTAGCAAACACGGGAGTGACCTGCAAAAACGTGTAAACCACAGGGAACAGTTTTGTATTTGACCCCAAATGTTAGCCGGAGAATTGAACTCAAGTCCTTGCCATCCAGAGCTCTGGATACTGTGTTTAGTTGTCAATTGATCTAAAGCATGCTTTTACACCTCCATTTCAAGGTTCGCAATGCGACTCATATTCCAGATATAACCCATCGCTATGTGAATCGAGTTTATGCATCATTGGGCAACCTCCGAACAAGTGTAAGCTTAGTCCACACACAATTGACTTACATTCTACCCATAAATTTGGAGCTTAATTGCCTTATGGCGTTCTACCTAGGAATTCTTCTAACACATTTAGTTGCATAAAGGATTCTAATCATAACCTTTAAGTCTCTGGCAATGGTTGAACAAATGACAATCACGAAACTGAAGTCCCTTTGATCTACAGATGTGAAGATGAAAGCCTTTTTCTGCTTGTGTACAATAATTGATTAACGAATGACAGTACTGCTAAAAGAAATTTGCTCACCGTTCTGGCAACAAGGAAACCAGAGAACAAGTTCCAGAAATTGAGGAAGAATGACATGGTAATGGCAGCGATCTGGTAGTTCGGAGTAAGAGCTACAAGCATCATCCCGTATAATGTGAAGTAGACGAAGCACATACATACGTAGTAGTAGAACCAAAAGAAGTTGGCAGCATTCCAAGTGAACCCAATCATTGCGTAAAGGAGAAAGCTATAAATAAACGTTTGGATAGCAACATAAATGACCTCAATTGCCACCTGCGGAAAATTGATAGAAGATATCAGTTGTCTGTACTGCTGCTCTAATTTGTTTTAGTTTAAGTACGTCTTAAATTAGAACTAAGCCCGGTTTGGGATGCTTGAACAAACTTTCTGTGACAAGGCATTGCAAGTGGCACAAATATGGAATTTGGGCATTACCATTGGCCTGTTTGATGCATACTCAGAACTTGATGTTAAATGGAATGGTCGCTGACACACCAATGGTGCTGGATAGATTGACAAAAAATGCAGACCTACGCTTACTGAAATAGTTAAATTATATCCTGCTCCAGAATAAATTCCGGGAAGAAAAACTTCGGGTGATACATCTTTTTCGCCCTTTTGGAAATTCAATTTCCAATTCAACCAATTGCCAAAGAGGAAATCCAACATAAAAATTGGGTGAATGGCAATCCAGCTGCGACAATCATTATGTCTTTTTCTGGTAGGCCAAAGGCACCGAGCAATGCATTCACCCTCCTACTGAGCGATCTAAACTGGGGATAAGTTGTATTCCTTTTACCTGAGCAAACGCGTAAGGCAATGGTGAATACATCCCCGCTGCTTTTTCACGATAGAAGACTGTTCTTTCAACTGCGACAACAGACTGCACTGCGGAAGTATTTGTTCCTCCGAGAAACATAACAGCAGAATACATAGCTCCCAAAAGATTCATGAGGTCTTGTTGTTGTCCCCTGTCAATAATGGTAAATTGCTGTAAGACAAAACAAGCAAAGATAGGCAGTTTATTTGACCAGAGAGTTAGGTTGAAGAACTTGAGAAGCTGACTTACAACTTCTCCCCTTTATTCCAGAAAATTACTCCAAAGAGAAGACCAATAACCGTTGTCATGAAAAACCGAATTGCATTGTACTGCGGATGCCTCCAGTAGGACCAATGCATTTTCCAGAAACAAGCCTTGCACTGAGTAAAGAAGGGTTGGGCATATGTGGTAGGAAAATATAGGTCCTGAGATCCTGGTGCTGGTGAGCTGAGCTCTTTGATAAGTTCTTGATTCCGCCTATGAAAGAGGACACAAAATGAATAACTAAATACAGGATAAAAGAATGATACAACAAATGAAAAACCAGTTGGGTAAGATACAATAAGACCGCCTTAACTATTGACTCGTACTCGGTCCCTAAAATATTTTACCCGAAGGGAACACCCCCTCCATTAACCAACCATTAGAAAATGGATGGAAAATCATAATGACAAAATTGCCCCTCCCTCCCTCTCTCAATTCAAGCCTAAAGGAGCAGATCTGGTATGGAACTTCAGCCAATAACAACATCATCACCAATCAAGAACCTCACCAGGTAGCAAATGACCGAAGAAGGCTCAATAGCACCATACAGAGTAGGATAGGGAAGTCAACCTTGAACCAAATTAACAGGTCCCTGAGCCACGAGTGAAAGGATTTTGCATCAAGCTATTCTCCAGTTCTAAAGAAGCTCCGAGGGGTAAGGCTCTTAGGATCCTTAACCTTAGGCGTAGGCGCATTTATAGGAGGGAAATCACGTGTGGCCACCACCGATCATCATTTGTATCTCATTTATAAGAGGGAAATCACGTGTGGCCACCACCGGTCATCATTTGTATCCTGGATACCTTCACCAAATTAGCAGCACCGGCCTCTCAAGTCCTCCCAAAACACAACCTAACCACCATATCTCTAACTTGTGCAAATTTCAGTAATTATTTAGTCAATTACTTTCTACAACTTTTACACAGGAAATATAAGAGTTGTTTTTCAAATTTTTACAATCTGCAACATATTTTAAAATAGTTCTGCAATTTTACATCATATTTCCAAAACTTGATTTCTGAAATAGTTTCACAATTTCGCAAATTTGCTTCTTACAAAAATTTAGCTGTATTATTTTCACTAACTTTGACACATAGGTACACTATCAATGATAAGCCTATCCTTTGGTATATTCAGACCAAAAACACACACTGATCCCTTGATCAACATTGTCGTTAGCTTCACCCATCTGTCAAGGAAAGGCCACGTTTGCTCCTTTAGTGGAGGCTTGGTAGCACCGCAAAAACCGTGGTAGTCGTTATATTTTGGATGGCAGATCTAGGTTGGTGCATTTCCGAGTGGTAGTGGGCTTGACTCTGCACAGGGGAGTAGGGGTGCTGGGAAAAGGCTTTAGAGAGAAGAAGATAAATAGATAGTGCTTTATCGGAAAGTGTTTCCCAGTTAGTTGGGCAAAAAACAAATTTTAATGAAGGGTGAAACGCTCAGTTTTTAAAAATCAATAATGGACACCCATTCCTAGCTGTCTCACGGGTATACGTATACTCCAAACGAGTTACAGGTGAAGGGGGTAATCGACCCGAGACACAAGTTGAGGGGGTGTTGCCGTATTGTACCCTGAGCTTTTGGGATTTTTCACAAACTCCTTCTATAATTTCAGAAATTATATAACCAACCTGACGAATGGGTTTTGGTAGCAAGTTATCCTTCATTTATTCATATATTAAATGGAAAACAAAGGGGCCCCTGCTGATTCAATCTTTGATTAAAATGTTTTCATTATTGAGAATATTTTGTAAGAAATTTTTTTGAAAGAAAGGGCCAATTAGTAGTTGGCCGAAAATTTGTGTAGAATAAACTGTAAAAGAAACTGTACATACCGATACAGATCCGAGTTGGCATATATATCTGCAAAATCAACGTCAAGTTGAGCCTCGACTCCAGCAGAACTGACCTCAAGCATCCATGTGGCCGGGTTATAACCTTCTCTGATCTTAGGAACCCCAGGAATAGACTGCAAGACAACTCATATTAGTGATGAGTACAGCAACTAATAAACAAAATTGGATTGACTTCCACTCCAAGATAGTAATCTGAGCATGTTAGAGAAAAATTAGATTAGCAGGTGAGACATGCTACTCACTTCAAAATACTTTACTAGCAGGTGTGAATGGTGACCAAGAGGTCCAGCATAAATGACTTGTCCCCCTCTCTTCATCAGCAATAACTGAAGAGGAAACCAAATTATGTTTAAGAGAAGCGCAAGGATTTCTGGCGACCTAAAGTAAAAGCCTTTAAAGTTGTAGAGCCTTGAAATTTATAATTACCTCATCAAAAGCTTCAAAGATGTCTATACTAGGTTGGTGAATTGTGCAGACAACAGTTCGTCCTGTATCTACTGTGTTTCTCACAGTTCGCATCACAATAGCGGCAGCTCTAGCATCAAGTCCTGATGTCGGTTCATCCATGAAGATGATGGAGGGGTTAGCAACCAATTCTACAGCTATAGTTAGCCTCTTTCTTTGTTCAGTAGATAGACCATCTACTCCTGGAAGGCCAACTAGCGCATCTCTCAGCGGGTTCAACTCGACCAAATCCATTACTTCCTCGACAAACATCTAAAGCACAACAAGCCACAAAAATACAAGAAAGTCAATATGCATATCTATGGATCAATTTGCGAGCATAATGACATTTTGAGTAATACGTTTAACTCTTGCCTCGCAGATCGCTATAAGTGATAAAGGAAGCATAGATCAAAAAATTAGATGGGAAAGAAAGTGTTCCCACAGATGGACTTAATGGACGTAAGGAGGAGCACAGATGGAATAGATCTCATTGGCAAAACAACATACCTGTCGTGTTTGCTTCTTTACGTCTGGAGCCAGACGCAACCATGCAGAGTATACAAGAGATTCGTAAACAGTAACATGAGGAGAATGAATATCATTTTGTTCGCAATAACCACTGACACGAGCAAAAGTTTCTTGGTTTTTTGGGTAGCCCGAAATACTGATACTTCCTTCAATATACCCACCAGTTTTTCTTCCTGCTAGGACATCCATTAAGGTTGTCTTTCCGGCACCACTAACACCAACTAATGCCGTAAGAACACCAGGCCTGAAAGCACCACTGACATCTCTTAGCAGTTGCAGACGAGTCTCCTCAATACCTTGGCTCTTCATCTCCTGATGGACAAAAATGGTAAGAGTATTGTACATCAGAACTTGAAACTAAAGCTGATTCCACTTTCCAGATTTCCTTGAGAATTTTCTTGAACTTACATCCGATTGAAGATTCTTTAATGTACATGTATGTGTGTATCTTTGTCTCCTTCAAAACCTAACTTAAGATCTAACTATTACTATAGAGTAACTGAGAGGAAGGTTAGGTTGACTTTGTAATATATTATTATGAGAGGAGCAAAGTTGAATCCCAAATTTTTGAACCTGTAGGATTATCAAGGAGACATCATAGGCCATGAGGCAGGAGACATTCCCGCACAAACTAATTCCTTTGGGGAATGATTTCCAAAAACATGCTTCCAATAGTTTATTCTAATTCAACATCTGTGACCTCATCTATTCTATCAGGGTGTCTTATTGAGACACAGATCCAAACTGTAAGATTTTCAAACATTAGGTTTGGAATGTCTTATCCTTCTGAAAATTCTTACAACCCTGAAGTCATATAAAAAGATCATGAAATCTCATTGTGCAGTGAGACCAACGCTGATGTATCACAAATTTTAATTCTTCTCGCCTGTGCAGTTTGGGTAGTTAGGTTGGAGAACTTCTAGTGGCATTTAACTTGCACGCCCAGCGGGCTTGCCGAGGGGATTTTAACTGGAATGGGATCAAGTGCATAGCCCTTCGTCACCTATTAAAGCATTGATATACCCTCTTTTCTTCCAAATTCGTTTCTTTGGTAAGTCAAAATTTGATAATAGTGAATTACATAAAGACTTATATCACATCCTGAGCAGTCATTGTTGGGAGGAGCTACACTCGGTCTTTTCTTCAATAAAGTTTTTTTTACCAAATCATTACGGCTTCTCAGGAGTCATCCTATACCATCTCTGTTTTCAATTTACTAGAGTAAGAGAGACAGAAGGAAGCATCTTAAATTTGCCATAAGGATATAAGACTTGGAATGATATAGCTGACTTACAACAGGCATATCAACGTAGTAATTCACATGATCAAAAGCGAGTGACAAAGGCCGGAAGGGCAAAACCATTCCTCTTCTGTTAGTTGCATTCTCTCCAGCATTTAAGTTGGTACCTTCTGCCGTGTTCCTTACCCCCATGTCTATACCTGTGACCATAGAATTTAAGAAGAAGTTTTGAACGACGTGCTGCACATCAAAGCTCATAGAACATTATTATGAGCGGTCACCATATTTCTTGGTCAGACAAGACTTCATAACATGCTTAGAACATAACCGCTCTAAAGGTTAACCTTCTGAAAAGATTCGCTTCCATTTTTCTTAGAAAGTGTTTTGCCTTAAGGTTCAGATACTTAAGTCCTTTTTAGCCTTTGTCTTTAGAGAGAGACGTCTTTAGAGAGAGACCCTTCACAGCCCCTCGGCAAGAAAAGTTCCCTCAACTCTTTCAGATTTCCACAAATAATGTGTTTGCTGAAATTAAAATTCTAGCCCTCACAACTAGTCCTGGAATAAGAAGATCAAATCGCTTTTGTCATTATTTCAAAGGAGAGGTAGGTTTAATCTCAAACCTTCAAACATAGGAGCCGTAGAAGCTGAACTCCTATCTGTGGCTGCAGGCCGCTTCTTTTTCTTATTTTCATCCTCATCCACTATAACAGTTCTAGAATCTCCCAAAGCTGCATTTGAATTTCAAAGAGTTTCAAAAAGTAGAATCGGCTAAAATTACCATAAGAGAGATTGGTAAGGAGATTTCAACATACGATTTAGGTACGTCAGTGCTATAATAAAGCAGACATTGAAGAGAAGTGAAAACCCAAAGAGTGCAATAACGCATATCCAAAACATATAGTCATCCACAAACATGCCCCTGGACTTGAGAAGAGCCTTTCCAACTGTAGGTTCGGGGATTCTTGGGTCGGGATTCGCCTGTAAAACAAATAAAATGGAAAATTTTAAGAAATGATAACTATAATGAGAAAGTATTTTCCATGAACTGTTAGCTTCGCTTACAGTACTCCATCTTTCATCGAGAAATTCATTGATGACTATTGCATTCTGCCCATACATCATGGGAGAGATGTAATAGCCCCATATCATCCATGACTGAATATCATCTGCGAAGATTACACCAATATTAATTTGACAGAAACATGACACGTAGAGATATGCATAAAACACATTCCATGAAGCCTGCAAATCGGTCCAGAGACAAGACATACGTACTTTTCGAAACAATAAATCCACCAAGGACGAAAACCATTAGCAGTGAAAAGGTACCAAGAGAGTTCGCCACAACCTGTGTTCTTCCGAGTGCCGCAATGAATCGAAAAAGAGACAAAGCCATCTGATGTAAACCAACATAAGCCAATAATTGGCGGAAAAACCTGAAATTGTTCGGGTAGTGTTAAACTCAACCCTAGTCTTTGTGATGGCATCAGTTGTAATGACCTCATAAAGAACAGTGTATCTATCGTTCACAAAAACTTCTAATAAATTTGAGAATGAAAGTGCAAGCACATACCTACTAGCAGCGGGAGCGAACCCGATAGTGTAATATGTTAGAACGATCCAAATCAGTGATTCCATAAGGGATATTGGGATCCTCATAAGCCATATTGGTAAGGCAAAAGCCCATGCGGGGTAAAACAAGGAGTCCCTCTGTTTAAAGAAGACAGGAAGCCTGAAAATGGTCAGCGCAAGTTCCGCCGCACCATTAAACATCACATTTAGGAGACTAAAGAACAATGCACCATAAAATTTGGCTCCATCCTCTAGCTGACCAGACTTCATCTTTGTTCTAAAAAACACTGTAAAAGCAATTATTGACATGATAGTTATCTGGGTGGTCTTGAATATGTAGAGAAAGGAGTTCCGTTTCATCAATAGCCACTCCCTCGACAAGCTTGCCTTGAAAAGTTCCATGTTGGAGATACCATACTTTTCTTTCACCAAAGCAGCAGGATGGACTTGAGATCTGTCATAAGGAATGCCAAGTTCATCAAAAACTTTTTGCCCAATGTGGAAAGAGCTGAAGCAACGTGCGAACTCAGGAACAGACACATATTGGTACGGTTCATTCTTTTTAAACCAGTACTGCTCTTGGTCTTTTCTGGAAGTAACCTCCTGTAGAAAGTCTGCTACTCCTTTCCTATCTGGGCATTTGAATCCCACACTTTCAAAGAACTCGAGAATGTTCTCACGCGGGCCTTGGTAGACTATTTGACCCTCCGAAAGCAGAATTATGTCATCAAAAAGGTCAAAAGTTTCAGGTGCAGGTTGTAGAAGAGAGATTATCATGGTTACATCCATGATATGAACCATCTGCCTCATATACTTTACAATCTGAAAAGTGGTGGAACTGTCAAGACCAGTTGAAATTTCATCCATGAAGAAAACTTTAGCTGGTCCAACCAACATTTCTCCTGCATTTGTAAAAATCTTAGTACAGGGACCGCCAGGAAGATCAAAAGGGGAAGGAAGAGAAAAACAATTGGACCACAGTTGGTCAATGTAATGGTTTTCGCATACCAGTAGTCACACGTTTTTTCTGTCCACCAGATATACCCCTTCTCATCTCATCACCCACCATTATATCAGCACATATATCTAATCCAAGTATCTGTTGCATCATCACTTTATGATCAATTCAGTTTGCTACTTAACAAGTAAACAAATCACAGATTACTACCAAAAGAGCACAAACCTTGAGAACATAGTCCGTGACCAAACTAGATTCTTGTCCAGACATTGCTGTAGCTTTCATGAATGCGTCTATCTCAGGGTCTGGTTTAATTCCTGCATCTTTTTCTCGTCTCGACAGTTCAGCCAGGAGGTCATATCTCGTTCCGACTCCCAAGCAACGCCCCGAGAAATCCAACGTCTCTCGTACGGTCATCTCACCGTGGTGAACATCATGCTGGCTAATATAAGCGCAAGTCCTCTGAGGATAGAACTCTGACATTTCGTGCCCACAGTATGTGATGTTTCCACTTAACTATCCAAAACAGTAAGAGAATAGGTTGCAAATATCAGGAGAAATCAACTATTTGCCATTGTATGTGAGGCGTAGGAAACATACCCATAGATCCTTATCAAGCACTCCAGCAAGTGCCCTCAGCAACGTAGTCTTCCCTGAGCCCGGAGGCCCAAGAAGGAGTGTCATCCTGAAAAGGAACAAACCATGGATAGCATGTTTTCATATCAATTAACTGCATTACATAAACTAGGTAGTTATTGAAGCAAACTATATCAGGAGATCCCATTCCAAAGAGATTTTCCTTTAGTTTCCATTCTTCATCATTGTGTATGCAGAACTTTCAGAAACACACCTAGATGGTTTCACAATTCCACTCACGTCACGGAGTATCTCAACAACCCTTTTCTTTGACGGAACAAGCTTTATGAGTTGCAGCAGCCCCTATTTAACAGCAAAATAAACACATAAGTATCATTTGTCAGTATAACAAAAACGAAGTGTGAAGGCATCATCTCTCTCTGTACACTAGAGGGATCAAAATAAAAGCCAAACGAAGAGATGGTCTTTTGGATTTAGATTTGGCCAACGATAAAACAACAATTAGTAGCTCCCAAACTGATAAATAGAAATATCTAATACCATGTATAAAGGTCAACAAGAGCCACTACGCCTTAGTAATTATGACAAGGCCATAAAATCAATGTAATGAAACAGATAATCAAATAAATCCCTCCCACATCATCAATTAGTATGGAAAAATTTAAATTATGAGCCAGAGCAGGTAATTTTAGGACAGAATAAGAACCTCTATTGTATTCAAGGTGGCGTTCCACAGGGTAGGAAGAGCCCTAGACCCAACATATACATCCCCTTCAATTGACAAATGCTCGAACCGGATTTCAACCTTCGGAATATCAATTCCAACCCTTTCAAACACCAAGGATAGAATTTGATTATAAGAATTCAGATTTCCGCCTGACAACAAACAAACACAAGTATACAAGCATTGAAACCATCACGGATTGAAAATTCACCTATCAGTCCGATCTCGGAGCCTAAGGAGAAACCTCTCATTATCATCTTCCACAACTTTTAGTATGCTCTCCATGAGTTGCTTCTTATCTTGCATACCTAGATTGGTAACATCAACTTGTTCATGAACAACTCTTCCATTGTCCAAAACTTGCTTTAACATTCCCTTCCTCAACCTATCATATGTGGGAAGCCTCTCAATGGCTGCCCACTTGAGCTCATCCTCATCCTCTTGTCTCCCACTTCGTTGGAAAATATCTCCTCCTGGTGCGCTGAACGCCTCCCGGATACTTGCTGAGGCCCAACTTCTCCTGCTGGATGACGCGACACTCAGCCGCCGGCTCATGGACCTAGCCAGATCGTCTCCGGCTAGTGTTGCCGTCATGGTTTTTAAGCCCAATGAAACACCTCAGAAGTACTTTCTACCCTTTTAGATCCTTTGCCTCAATCCAACTATCGAAGAAACCCAACTTGGATCTTGAAGGATCCTCAAATCCAGTAATCTGCAGCAATTCAGCAGCACGAAATCCTGGTAAATGTTTGCTGCTATACCATGAAATACAAGGTAATAACAAATCTTGTAACAAAGACATGCAAACACAAACGCAGACACTTGTTTGTTACATAATTCAGTATACAAACTTATGTACACCCACTTTGAATCTAGCAAAAAAGAAAAAGAAAAAACTGAACTTTTTTTACTTCTATGTTGAATCTGCAGTTATTACCGCCATAAAAATGGGTAAAATTCCAAATACATGAAGAAGAAGAAGTGAAGTGATACCCAGAGCTCTCGTAACACGCGCGAACACGCACACACAGAGTCTAAATGAATATGTCTGAAGACAAGTTCTGAATACAGACATACAGAATTAGAAGGAATGGAAAGCATAAAGATAGATCGTATCGGTTTAAGGGAGTTACACAAGAGAAGGGTTCTGTAACAATGATTGAATGATGAGCGAAGATAAGTGGATAGATTTGTAGTTTCTCCAGACGGGTTGCACTTAAATTGGAAATGGGGACTTAAAAGAGCCGTGATTTTGGGATGCAGCGACTGTAGACTGCTCCATAAGGACAGCAAAGAGGTATGGAGGGAGGACAGTCGAAAGATTGGCTAAAATGGGTCTCCAACAAAGAGTGAGTTGAACTTTCCACGGGGGGAATCTAAAGACGGCCTAAAGCGGACAACCACATAACTTGTGGGTAAGGGCGACGGAGGGAGTAGATACTGCATAATATACATGGGAATACTCATGTGAACAGGAAGAGTGACAGAGAGATACAGATGATATTTCATTATCGATCTAACGGTTTTAGATGATTGTGGTATTGATTCAGCACCACTCGATATTTTGTGTACAAGTAAAGTTCTGGAAATTTTTGTCCTCTTTCCATATGAAACAGCTGAAGCATTGACATTCCCCTCTCTCTCTCTTTGGCCTTATTAGATAGAAGAGTGAGAGTAATTGCTTGAGCTGGAAAATGCAGTGCCCGAGATAATCAAGACTTTTCTTTTTTCGGGCAAGTACAGTAATTTCCCATTGGGCTTTTAGAGTCAAACAGCTCATTTTATAGATGCAAGAGTAAGCGTACGAAAGGAGGATTGAGGGTGAAATTTGCAGGATTAATTGGCTCTTGAAAACTGAATTTGTTGCTAAAGGTAGAAACTTGTCGGCCAGGTATGCTCCTTTAGTGGCAACCTCGCAACCCAGTTTTCTATAACAAAAAGAAAAAAAGGGCTTAATTCATCATTTTATCTTAATAGCAAAGGGCAGGCCAACCTAACAATAAACAATTTAGTGCGCCATGCATGATGCTAGAAATGATGATGTAAAACTAAAACACATTATGTTTCTAAGTCATGTACCAAAATAAAAAAAATGTTTTTAAGTTGCCCAAAAAAAATAAAAAAAATTTAACAGAACTGAAGAAAGGATAAGCATGTAAAAATAGAGGAAGCCAAACAAAATGGCAGTTCACATTTAAACGTAAAAACAAAGAGTCTCAAAGAATAGATCAATCTTACCCATGCATTAAGGTATTCCTCGTCACAAAAAATAATTTCTCCAGCAGAATTGAAGAAAGGATAAGCCCGCAATAATAGACTAAACCAATCATGCAGCAAGTTGAGTCATTTTGGGACAATCACCCCCCACCCAACCCAATCCTACTTGTCCTTGTCCTCTTAATACCCGAAAACAAGTTGAGTCATTTTGGGACAATTTAAGTCAAGTTTTTTGTAATCCTTTGATTAACATCACTACTATAATAATTATTCTCAAGTATTTTTAATAACGGGGATCAATGTGTCGTCGCTTACTTACACTTCGTCATTAAAAGTTTATTTTTTGTTGCGAAAATAAGAGTAATATGTCTTTTTGGAGACAAATAAATACACATCTGTAGTCACTACAGAGATTCTCGATCTTTTGATTAATTTACTAACGACAAAAATGACAACATCTTAACGTGTATCGAGGAACATTCTCACACAAGTATTGCAAGTTATACCAACATGAGGCCTCCAATGGTCCTTAGTATTTGGACGATGTTAAGGTCAAAGCCTAGTACACACAACATCGTACATCATACTCACTCTGTAGACTAACGCATGTACTTCTGTACGCGCCTTTTTATCTGTACTAATTATCCATACCATAAGTACATGACAATCTTCCGCGAGAGGATATGAAATAATTAAGCTCTCAGACCATGGTGCATCTAAATTTCCTTGTAGTTCCTATTGCTAAATGAGCAATATTATTTCCTAGCACCATTAGTGGATGGGGGGCGCTCTTCCTTTCTAATCTAATTAAATAATTAATCAATACGCACACCAGTAATATTAAGAAGATTGGGGTCTCCGCAGATTTCGTGCTTTGCTGGTTTAGCTCCACCCACTGAAAGAAGATACACGCACCAAAGTCTTTTGCTTGCTCATCTAATTCATCTTCCCTTTCACATGTACTTTTTTTTGTCAACTACTAGAAGGTCCATCTCTTATGGAGGCACCCACACGGGCACCACCTACTGAATCTGGTCCATTCCCACGGAGCCTCTCCTTCTCATTGACACAGTCAGCCGTCACAGGTTCTAGAAGTTGAACTTCTTGGTGTTTTTTTTTAAGACCTTGTTTGTTTTGGAGTTCAATTTTTACGTCAAGAATTGAAGGCGCAATGGAAAGGTGTACAGGCGAAGGAGCCAGAATTCTGCATAAAGGAAACTGAAAAGGTAAGTAGGGTGCAAAATCAGGAATCTTATATAATCATTTATTTATGTAATATACTAAGGTGTATAAATATACGAAGCACCGAATGAAAATCGAACACGAAACGTGATTGAATACCTTAATTAAAGTTTTCATGATTGACTTTGAGTTGTCCGTTTAGATGGGCCGACTCAGTAGTCGTAACGATTCGGTGTAGGCCCAACCATTGACAGCCGGGTGATTTGCCATTGTGCTAAGCATAATGGCCAAAAAATTTGGCCCGTTTTCTAACGGTTTCAATCTACTTGTCCAAATTAAATTGGTGCATAGTGAAAAAGGTGCAGCCTAATTAAACAGACATGAGTGCACTATAAACAGAGCAAGAACAATCAGATCTTTGAGTGATCTTATTATGCCTCTTTTTCCCTCTCTTTTTTGCCTTTTGCAGACCTTCTAAACAAATTATAATTCTTTCTTGTAGAAACATTGTCCATAAATCTATGCACATTTCTATATGGTGTTGATCATCAGTACAAATGATATTTACCGTCACGATTCATTGTATGTTTGAGGCTATTTGCTGACAACGCATTATACACTTATTCCAGTGGAGGTAAACGAACTTGAAAAATTCGTTGTAACGTGTTTTGAAGTCATTTCTATTTATAGTCACGACATAAACATAAATTTTTAAATACAACTGAAGAAAGGATAAGCACGTAAATAATAGAGTAAACCAATTATGCGACAAATTGACGGTTCATATTCATACGTGTTTCGAAAAATCGAAAAGTCTTACCCATGCACTAAGGTATTTCCCAACTCCTTCACCCGCCTGTACTTGACTCTAACCTCTTCATACTGGAAAAACAAGTGTGCGATAGAGTTGACATTGAGTTTTCAACTTTACTCATTTTAGTTACGCAATCAAATCAAACAAACTAGAAAAGGAGAGATTGTTTAATCCATAATGAGCTGCCGTGCACACGCGATGCGTGTGCGATTCTGTCACTTTTTACGCGGTGTTTGATAAAAAAAAAATAGTTGTATTGCCACTTAAATACCTAGATATCATCAAACTTCATTATTTTTTAAATTAAAAAAAATTAATTTCTAATCATTAAAGTATAACACCAAAAGAGGACACCAAAACAAAGAAAGTCTAAACTATAGTAAAATCATTAAAACTATAGAGATAAATTAATAATATTTTTGCACTAACCTTTTCTGAGGAATTAATAAGTATCATATTTAAATTTGATATCTGAATCGGATTTCAAATAGGTAACGAAACAAACAGTTTCAGTGTTACTTAAATCATACTCTCTCCGTCCCTAAAAGAGTGATCCATTTGACTTTACACGTATATTAAGGATTTATGTTATATATTGTGTGTCTTTCTTATTTTATTCTTTAGAGAGAGGGGGAAAGGAATGGGCCATGAGAGAGAAAATTGATTGATATAGTGTTAAATGTGCAGAGAAAAATAAAATAAAAAAAGTGTAAAGTAGTGGGCTAGAAGAGAGAAAATGAGTTTGTATAGTATTAAATGTAGTGAAAGAAATAGAATAAAAAAAGTATAAAAAGATAAATATGTAAAAATACCTACAAAATCTTTCTTAATTTAAAAATGATTAATTTTTGTGGGACGTCATAAAAAAAATATATCAGTTTTTTAGGGACGGACGGAGTACTTGTTAATTAAAAAAGAACGCATGTTACGGTCTTCAACTTCCACCCCCCCCCCCCCCCCCCCCACCCACTACCTTGCACTTTTTCTCTCACACACAACACACGCACCCACCAGCAATCACACACCCCGCACCCACCAGCAGACAGCCATAGCCACTGCCTTCTGCCATTACTACGGCCCAACATCGCCAGTAAACCACCGCTACCCTGCACTTAGAAGTTGAAGGTTCATTCGGCGGAATGTATCAATTTCTCCATGATCATCTGCATTCCTGCCATCAAAAGCAAAAGGTCCACCACGACATGCAGATTGGATCAAGGGCTATATAACCAACAAAGAAATTAGCTTCGATTCTGCTACAGAAATAATTTAGCTTTACCCAACATACTTGTGCTAGGTGCAGACGCTATGGATGGAAGGAATGTGGTAATGGAAGAAGCAGAATTGCTGTCTATGAAAGTAACATTTATGTAATGCGAATCGGTCATGACACCCGAATGATTCTCCCACTGGGCACTCCGCTTAGAAGAGCTCCCCAGTAGTGCACCAACCTGAAATTGGATGTCCTTGTATCAATATAACTCTAAGTGAAATTAAAAGGGTCACTCACCACTATTTTTAATGTCATGATACAAAGCTGCTAACCAATCCACTCAACAAAAGCAACATCTCCGAGTAGAGTCGAGCAAATCACGAAGAGGATCCACATGGTCAAGCATCTGGAAACAGCACAGCAGATACCCATTTTCTCAACGAACTTCGCCAGTAAACCACCATTGCCTCAGTACCGCATAACCACCAATCCCAGTCGCACGCCGAGAGCCACCAATCGACACCCATGACCGTCGTCGCTCGAGTGCCGGCACCAGCGTCCATCCACGCCGCCGCGAGTACTGCCGATCTCCAGAAAGCAGGTGGCCGCGAGCATTGCCAATCGTCCAAACGCCACCAATCTCACAAATCGACGGTGATGATGGTTGGAGCTTCTCATAAGAGATGGAGATACAGGAAAATGCAGTTACGTAATTTGAGGAAATGGGAGAGTTTTAGGTAAGCGAAGATGTGGTGTCAGCACTTGAGTTACTCTGAACGTAACATCAAAAGAATATTACACCAAAATATGACTTCTCATTATAAGTAACATAGATATAGAAGTGCCGCATCACTTATACACGTGTCGTAGTGTCCCGAAGTACACTTTTCATAATCAAAATTCAATCGCGTTTTTAACGTAACTATTAGTGTGTGCGTGTGTGTGTGTATATATATATATATATATATATGGGAGCTGATCAGTTGAGAGCGCTAGCAAAATAGGAGATCTTGCTAGCGCGATCTGGCCGTCCATCCCGAAGGGTTGGACGGCCCAGATCCTTTATTTTTGCGGCGCTGTCAGTCGTCCGCTACATAGTATAGCGAACGGACCTTTTTACCATCTTGTCCCTGCTCCCCCGTCCGCTACACTGTGTAGCGGATCACTTTCTTGGCCCCACAACTGACACATTTTCTAGACGGGTCTGTACCTTCATTTCTACACACGTCAATGTTGTCGAAAATTGCGTTGCTACACAGTATCGCGGACAGTACTTTTATTCCCAAAAACTTCCTCAAGCTCCTTCAGCTACAATTTTCTTCTCCTTCGGACTCGCTTCCATTTTCAGCTCCCTTCAAGCTTCGAGTAACACTTGCTTCAAGCTTCACTCAAGCAAGGTAAGTTTGCGAATGGTGAAGTTTTCTTTATGGATTGACTGGTAAAATATAATTTTATTTTGTTTGGACAAAAAAGTATAGATTTTTTTTATGTTCTAGAAATTTGTCACTGTATTCATCAATTTGTGATGTTATACTCTAGATTTTTTGTGATGTTCTAGACATAATGTTCATCAAAAAGGTGTAATTTGTTAACTCTAAATAAATTCATTATAGTTTAATTCGATTTTTTGGCATGATGAATTCGTCTATTTATCTTAGTAATTTTAATTTGTTATGTTCAATAAATTAATAATTGTTAATTTGGAGACACTTTTGAGATTATGCATACGGTATGTTTGTCATCCTAAATTGGTCTATTCGCCAAGGTAATTTTTAGGTAATATTTTCAGTTAGAAATGTCATTTGATTGTTAAGCGTAGTCTATTTCTACACAGGTCTTGTTTCACAATGTCTGATTTCGTGTCGAGCTCCAACGTCCCCGTAGATGCTAGTGATCCGTATCTAGGACGAACGTTTCAAACATTGGAAGAAGCTGAAGAATGTTTTCGAGCGTATTCATTGAGGGTTGGTTTTGGCATTAGAATAAAGACTACAAGAACAAGCAACGTAACAAAAAAGATATGCTCTCGCTTATACGAGTGTCATAGGGGCAGAAACCCATTGCAAAATGAGACACGCGTAGGCAATGATGACAGTGATGATGAAATAGGATATTCGCGTAGAAGACGGGACTGCTTTGAGCGCACAAATTGCCAGGTCAAGATGTTCGTAAGCTACAAACCCAATCAAGATCATTGGCTTATTACCAGCCTGGAACTGGCACACAATCACCCGTTAGTAACTCCTTCTAAGGTGAGTCAGATGCATCAACACAAGAAGATGGGTAAGGTCGCGAGGAGCCTAATTCACACAATGAGCAATGCGCGAATTGGACCTACTGAGATTGTTAATGTTCTTGCTGAACAGGCTGGGGGAATTCAAAATTTAAACTTTAACACGACAGACGTTCGTAACGCGGTCCGAACCCATAGACGAGCCGCGTATGACCTCAATGATGCGCAATCGACAATGAGCCTATTGAAACGGATGCAGATGGAGGACCCGCAGTTTACCTTCGATTATAAACTTGACGACGAGCATCGAGTTAGTACAATTTTTTGGGTCGACGGTCGTTCGAGGCTAGCTTATAAGCATTTTGGGGATGTCGTGACTTTCGACACCACATACCGTACCAACAAGTACTCGATGCCGTTCGCTCCTTTCACCGGCGTCAATCATCATTATCACTCCATCCTGTTCGGGTTCGCCTTGTTAAGGGACGAGAGCGAGGGTTCTTTTGTATGGTTGTTTAGGACGTGGCTGGAAGCAATGAACTTCAAAGCACCCAAAGTGATCATCACCGATCAAGATTTGGCAATGAAGAAGGCTATTGCGACCGTCTTCCCAGACACTCGGCACAACTTGTGCACTTGGCACATAAGCAACAAATACCCGGAACGTCTGCATCACGTGTACGCAAAGTATCCAGACTTTAAACAGGATTTTGACAAGTGCGTTACCAAGTCGTTAACGATTGAGGAATTCGAGGAGAGGTGGGAAAAGCTTGTTCGGGATTACTCATTGCAAGACAACGAGTGGCTCCAGCACTTGTACGAGCGCAAAGAGCAATGGATTGGCGTTTACACGAGGAGGTATTTTTCAGCGGGCATGAAAACGACGGGCAGGAGTGAATCTATGAATGCCACGTTCGATAGTTATGTGGGTACAGCTACCAATTTGAAGACTTTCGTTGCATCCGCACAAAAAGCGGTAGCTTCGTTGTTCGTAAAAGAAAGGGCTGCCGACTTTGCAACAACGTACAAACAAAGGAGAAGGTTGCTCGAGACCCCGCTGGAGCTGAACGGTGCCAAAGTCTATACGAAGGAGATCTTCTTGCTATACCAAGTAGAGCTGCGAAAATCGGGACGATACAGTATAAACAAGGTGGCAGAAATGTCTACGCGTGAGTACAAGGTTTATTCGCTCGTGAATGACCTCGTCCCTGAGAAGCTGCGCAGAATTTATACGGTGAGCCATGACACATTGACGGATTCGGTGACATGTGTTTGCAAGAAGTTTGAGTTCCACGGCATCCTGTGTAGACACGTTCTGCGGTTTTTCACCCAGAAGAATATCAGGACAATCCCCGATAAATATGTCCTGCCACGGTGGACGAAAGGTGCAAACAGGTTGCACGGTACCATTGCCTTTCCGGAGCACCCGTATACTGACTTTGAAGAATCAGAGACGTTGCGGTATAATCATCTGGTGACAATGTTCACCCGTTTGTCCGTAAAAGGTGCTGCTACCTCGAGGTAGCTCAGCAGCAAGAGCCCATCGTCGACCAGTTGGAAGCAGCTTCAGTCAGCAATGCGGTTGACACTGAGCCTACAACGGGATCAGAAGATGACGAGCCGGGGGAGGAAGACGACAATGATATCCGGCCTTTGGACCCAATTATATCGCAGACGAAAGGACGCAAGAGATCTACGCGGATGAAGAGCTCTATTGAACAGGCAACTCAACCTAAAAAGCTGAGAAGGTGTGCATTGTGCAACAAAATGACCGACCATGACAAGCGGAACCATTACAAGGCACTGGGGATAAGTCCAGGGGTTTTGCAAGACGAGGAAGAAGATGAGGAAGAAGCAGCTGCAGTGGACCTTTAGTTTTTTTGTATAAGCCATCAAGATTGTTTGACATTTGTAATAATACGTAATATTTGATGAGATTATCTTCTTACCGAAGACTGGAAGGTTATTTCTGATGGACCCATTCACAGATTAACTTTAAAAAAAAAATTTGGCTTGCCCCGTCCGCTACACTATGTAGCGGACGGCGCACCAGAGACCAACATTATTGGGATTGTAAAGTGTCCGCGGCACAATATAGCGGACATAAAACTGTTGGTATGCCTTCTGTCCGCTACACAATGTAGCGGACGTCAAACTCCTATTAAATACCAATCAGAACGGCCTCTCTTTTTCCACCCATTTCTCTCTCTCTCTCTCTCTCTCCAACGTCTCACCCACCCGCGACCCCCTCTACGGCGACCGTCCGCATGGCTTCTGCTTCGGTGAACAGGCACTTCTTCAAGGTCATGGTGCCTGGGTTTCATACCGAACTTGTAGGCATCCCTCTTACTCTGTGTTTTCGTGTGTGTTAATTTTATCTTTGCTTAAAAACTTACCTGTCTTATAATGAATGTGATAGGCCATACCGGTAGCCTTCTGCAGATTGCTTACCACACTTTGGCACGAAGCCACTTGGGTCGAAGCAACTTTAACCAGCAGCAAGGGGTCATGGCTTGTTAAAATCAAGAAGAAGCGCGGCCAAGAGCAACTTTATTTCGCAGAGGGTTGGAGTAATTTCTGCGAGCAGCACGACCTCAATGAAGGGGAGTTTGTAATCTTTGAACACAAGGGGCTATTTAGGTTTCAAGTATCCGTGTTTGATCAAAGCACCTGTGAAAAAGTTTTCCCCCAATGTTGAACCCTAAATTTGTGTTAATAAATTTCTATTAATAAATTTGTATCTGATAATTTTAGGTTCTTAATTGTGCATTTGAGAATTGTGATGGTCAATTGATGATTTGAGGGTGTCAAATTTTTGATGGAATATCATGCGCTTGAGAATGTTGAGATTGTTTAATCCGCTGCTAAAGCACTTATTCCATTGCCAGAAACTACCAACTCGAACAAAGTCTGACCAACAGCTAAAAATACCAATAACTAAAAAAAAAAAATTGCCCAATTGTCCGCTACATTGTATAGCGGACAGCTGTCCGCTACACTGTGTAGCGGACGGCGCACAACTTCCAAATTTTTTACACTTTTTTGCACCTGGAGTACCCCACTGTCCGCTCTAAACTCCAACACTAAGAAAATCTTTTCACTACCCCTTATGTCCGCTACATTGTGTAGCGGACGGCGCAGCAGAAACTCTTAACCCAACACTTAGAAAATTTTCACCTCCCCCAGTGTCCGCTACATTGTGTAGCGGACGGCGCAGCAGAAACTCTAAACCCCAACACTTAGAAAATTTTTTCACTTCCCCGAGTGTCCGCCACATTGTGTAGCGGACGGCGCAGCAGAAACTCTGAACCCCAACACTTGAAAATTTTTTGCACCTATGTTGCCCCCACTGTGCACTGTATGGCGGACGGCACAGCAGAAACTCTAACCCCAACACTTGGAAAATTTTTGCACTTCCCTACTGTCCGCTACACATTTTGTTTTCCACCTTTCAATCATTCTCAATCCACCTTTCAATCATTCTCAATGAGAGCCAAAAAACCAACTCAAATCAATCAATCAATAATCTTCAACACAAATCAAATCACACCAATGAGAGCTTTCTAAATAATCATGGTTTATTAAAAAAAATATTGTAATGGTACAATGTCAACTGGGGTCCTCATGTTGGGGGGGATTCTCGTCATTAGCCGGATTTACAATAAACCTAACCGCTCTAGGCCGGCCTTTCATAATTTGCCAAGCTATTCTATATCTAAAGGTGTCTACTTCTGCTTGGCTCCAGACGGCCGCCTTGAGGCTCTCAGACCGACAAATGTAATCCATGTACATGCAAAGGAAGACGCCGCAGTCCGAAGTGTTACGTTGCTTGGGCCTCCTCTTCTTCAATCGCAAATCGAGCTTTGGCCGCGCCGGTACAGGGTTACCACGGATACCATTGACCATTGCACAAAATATATTCTGCGAGAAACACAAAACGGCGTAAGACACGAGTTAACATTTATGCCAAGTTACAATAACTGTTAAACAACAATCGTAATATTACCATTGAGTCCAACTGGGCTTTGTACATCTGCAGCACAGGCATGTGGGTGGTATCGTCGTGGAGACTGTCGATCACCGATACGACTTTCTCTTTCGTTCATAGCAAACCAAGTACCAGTGGCTTTCCCCTAAAAATGGGATTAGAAACACGTCGGCAACACTTGCGCTCACTGGACTATCCCTAGTAAGATACGCTCGTAGGTTAGCGGACGGTCTCCACTGGCTCAACTTTTTCTTCCGCCTTTGCTCGACCCACTCATGCCATTCAGACACTAGGAGGCTATGAAAAAAGGCATCCACCAAAAAAATGGCCGGATACCCGTTCAGCCGCTCCCGACCCCTTTCCTTCAGAATCTCCACGTATGTGGAGATGACACCGTTGTCTAACCAACTCCCCGGAGCCAGGGAGGCCATTTCTCCCCACTCGCAAGTGTAATCCATGCCCTCCGGATGATTCACACTATACAACGCTTTGTCCCGGGGGAAGCCGCTAAAATAACGCTCTCTGATTATTTGGCATTTATGCGGCTTTAGGGGCTTCACTGGATGCCCTTTGCGATATTGCCCTCGGGGGTCGACGGGGGGATATTGCACTCCTTCGGGGGGGTCGACCGGGGGATATTGCCCTCCTTCGGCAATAGATGGTCCTGCCCACGGGACAATGGGCAGTGTCTCCGACAGACTGATGTGTCCGAAACCCCAGTCTTGCGTGACTTGACTCTGAGAAAGGGGTTGGGGTTCCGAGTCCAATAGCAAAGAGAAGGAGGGCGCACTGTAGTCTTCCCACGGCGCTTGAGCCTGGCCCATGGTGCTTGGCGGTCCCCAATCACCACCCATTCCCGGTACAGAGGGACCACCATATCCCTGGCTCACTCCCGAAGTCTGTCCCGAGGGATCGGTGTATCCCTCGCTCACATATGGGGGCTGCCACCCCGGATAACCCATTCCCGGGCTGACGCCGGAAGGCTGGCCCGATGCTTGGCACAAAAAATTCCCGCAGCCATACGCCAACGCTTCAGCCTGTTGGCGAAGCTCCTCGCCCATTGCATCCACCAAATCCTTCCGCTCGCTCAACTTCTGGAAGAAGGCGAACGAGGCATTAACCTACATCCAGAGAGATAATAAATAAGTAACTTCATACACAGTTAGAATCATCAAGTTCAATTAAAGGCACTGGTTGGCCAACTTACCAGATTGTATGCCATGTGCTCATCGATCTGACCCCTAGGGTGGTACTTCTCCCCGCGTTCAAACCTTACTGGAGCTACTCTCCTCCGGGTGATGCGGTAGTACCACCCATTGTACTGTTCGATGCTGATCACGGGGTCAGGCTCCGACACAATGGCCGCCAGCGTGTCCTGCCAGGAATCCCAAACCTCAATTTCTCGTGCGCACAAGTCGTGCGCATTCGCCTTGCCAAACCGTCCGACACCCGGTGGGTTCCTGTTAAGCCTCATATCCGGCGCGCCGGCTGGCAACCCCTGCAGGCACTCAAAATGGCGCATAGCGCGATCTGGCAGCTGCCACTCTGCGACCTCGAAGTGGATCAGGGGTGTGCGTTGCAACCCGGAGAGCGTGAAGACGAACGACTCTCCCACCCGTCGCGCCAAATGTTTGTACGGTGCCCATCGCATCTGGCCAGGAGATAACGAGTCGAGCTCCCCCCGATAGTACGTAATGTTGTGATGGGGATCGTCTCTCCTCTGGTAGTGGCTGTCCTTCCGGCTGTACTCCCAGGCGCACAACCGAGGCCACACATTATCGGTTCCGTCCCTACGCCTGGGTGCGCCGGTAGCAAGGTGTTCATAAGACCACACCTGAGAGCAAAGACAAATTAAATAAAGTATCGTCAAATTTTATTGTCAATTCAACCAAAAAAAAAAGAAACGAGCACGTAATCAAGAATTGTATGATATACCTGCAATAGCGAGAGACATGCACATATAGCTTTGGAGTCGGGCCTCGTTGCCTTGTGCAATGCTCGGTACAGGTACGCAAGAGTTGCGGCTCCCCAGGCATAATCCCCAACCTCCAGCAGGTTACCCAACAACGGTAAATATTTGACGCTGACGGTATTCTTCGACGTTGTTGGGAACAGAATTGCCCCCATCACCCACAAGAGGAAAGCTTGTGTGTACAGCACAAGCATCTGATCCGTGTAGTTATCCGGCAGAACCTTGTAGGTATCTACCAACCACTTCAACTTGATACCACCAGTGCTAAATTGATCCTGGGGTATCGAAGTAAAGAAGTCCCTAGCGGTCCTCTTATTCGTTGCTTCCGACGGAGGAGCTATTACCGGCCGCCCCGTCACCGGTAACCCTAAGATGAACCCTACATCTTCTAGGGTAATTGTCAGCTCTCCGAGAGGGAAGTGAAACGTATTCGTTTCACTTCTCCACCTTTCAACAAGGGCACCTATTAAGTGCCGGTCAAGTTGTTGAAAGATCTGCCCATGCGTGAAAATCCCAAACCCAATCCCACGCAGTAATCTTTTCTGGGTTCTGTTCAATTTCCATGCTTTAAAATTATCGGATACTTCTACCGTGTTGAGAAGTGCTCTTTCCTACGAATTAATAAATACAATTTAAGCAAAATAAACGATATACAACGTTCCCAAGAATAACAAAGTTGATAAAATAAGTATCTTACTCCACCATCCCATATGAGCGTACTGATATGGTTTGCTTGGTCGTATAATACGGACGGATCTTCTGGTCCAGGGTTGAAATCCATTTTTGGCAACTGAAATTATGCAAAAACGGCAAGGTTGGAAGCGTAAACATTCTCAAACATACAACGCTAGCACAGTCAACGCTAGCATGTGATCAGATAATACTCACATAAGTTCACATGCTGTGTATATGCAATGTACATAGATACAAACAGACACGGAATAGATTTTACAAGTGAAATCACATGAACAAATAATACGCAATACACATATATAATCTATATATATATAGATACATTGACAAACGCTAGCACAATGCACCGCGCACACATTCAAAATCATGCATAAGCCGCGATAACAACTCTAGATTATGAACAAATAAAGGATTGGTTTGTGAACTTACGTGATTGATTCGTCGATTAAAGGATTTCTTGAGAAGAAATTGCGCCGATCTACTTGCCAACGCCGCTAGAAGAATTGTGAGAAGAAGGAATGAATAGCAGTTTAGAAGGAATGAATAAGGGTTTCGAAGTAATGAAAGGTAAAAACGGTCCGCTACACTGTCTAGCGGACGGTGGGATAAGGACAAAGTAACAGTCGTGCATCGACAGGACTGATGTGACAACTGATTTGACGGAAACAGTCGTCCGCTAGACAGTGTAGCGGACGACTTTTTGGCTGTCAATGTGGGGCCAAGAAAGTGGTCCGCTACACAGTGTAGCGGACGGGGGAGCAGGGGCAAAATGGTAAAAAGGTCCGTCCGCTACACTATGTAGCGGACGACTGACAGCGCCGCAAAAATAAAGGATCTGGGCGTCCATCCCTTCGGGATGGACGGCCAGATCGCGCTAGCAAGATCTCCTATTTTGCTAGCGCTCTCAACGGATCAGCTCCCATATATATATATATATATATATATATATATATATATATATATATATATATGGGGAATCCAATGGAGAAATAACAATTGTCCACCGAACCGCAGGTAAGAGCATTCCACGTGGCGCAAAAAGGCGAAAAAGGCGTACGGCCACTGCATTAATGGCGAAAAAGGCACGAGAAATGGTGAGAAAAATGGTGAGAAAATGGCGAGAGAGGGAAAAAGGACACCAACCGCATGCACAACCAGCGGTTGGCATTAATATGCCTGCCACGTGCCGTCCCCCACCCCTACCACGTGGCCCAACCCAATATGCCACGTGGCGTCCCCTCCCCTGCCACGTGGCCCACCAGCATGGACAACCGGCGGTTGGGGCGATGGCCCTGCCACGTGGCATCCCCTCCCCCTGCCACGTGGCCCAACCGCGTGTGGTACCAGCGGTTGGTCCCCGCCCCTGCCACGTGGCATCCCCTCCCCCTGCCACGTGGCCCAACCGTGGTGGTACCAGCGGTTGGCCCCTGCCACGTGGCGTCCCCTCCCCCTGCCACGTGGCCCAACCGCGGGTGGTACCGCGGTTGGTCCCCTCCCCTGCCACGTGGCGTCCCCTCCCCTGCCACGTGGCCCAACCGCTGGTACCACCCGCGGTTGGTCCCCTCCCTCTGCCACGTGGCGTCCCCTCCCCCTGCCACGTGGCCCAACCGCTCCTACAACCCGCGGTTGGTCCCCTCCCTCTGCCACGTGGCGTCCCCTCCCCTACCACGTGGCCCAACCGCTCCTACAACCCGCGGTTGCCCCCTCCCCTGCCACGTGGCGTCCCCCGCGTGATGCCCCACCTGGTGTCCTTCCCCACGATGCCACGTGTCGTCCTTCCCTCCCCCGTGATGCCCCCCACGTGGTGTCCTTCTGCCGAAATTTTTTTTTTGCCGCAGCCTTTGACCGCATAAACACCCACCCTTCCTCACTTTTTTCTGTCTTTTTTCTTCTCTCTTCCTCGCTTCTCTCTTTATAATCCCCTCCCCCGAACCCTTCTTCTGCACTCTGTCATCTTTTACCAACTTCCTTCGTACTTCATATCTCACCTACATAATCTCCATAACAATACAAACCAAAAAATTTTACGCTAGAAGATCGGTGGATAACCGCTAGAAGATCGGTAGTTTTTTCTTTAAATACATCAAGTCACAACAAGTAAGTATTTTGAATTTCCTTATAATTCAATGTTAGGTTTATACAAATCAGCGTATTACATTTATAGATTCCAAAACAGCGATTTTTTAGGGCGCCAAATATAGACAGTTTTTCACGAATTTATAAAAAATAGCTAGAGCTAGATTTTGCCAAAATGCAAAAAAGAGACCCTAGTTATTCTTAAAGGATCTGTCTCAGGTAAAAATTTCAGATTTTTCCAAAGACTGGAAAGGGGTTAACTGATACGGGGAACCTTGTAACTCTGCAGTGTATTTTAAAATATCAAGCTAGCGCGATTTCGCGCGAAACTTTTATGAGAATCCTAGGATGTTGGGAAGTTCCATTCCCCAGGAATTCGGGCCATTCCGAAGCCGTTACCTATTTTTTTGGCCGAACGGCCCTTTAAGCGCTTGATCCGGACACCGGTTCGCGATTTTTGGGCGAAACCTCCGTAAAATACTTTTTATGTCAAGAATGAATTCAGGAAGCCTCAAGTAGCATTTCGAAGCACTTTTGATATTTTTCGATGCCAGGGGGCATTTCGGTAATTCGCCGCCCCGAGAGGGGTATTTCGGTAATTTTACAGTGCTAAGTTTTTCGACGGACTTTTTAGTCCAGAAATATAATTACAAAACCTGAAATGTTGTTTTGAAGCTGACGTGGCGCGCGTAGGGGTGTTTTGGTAATTTTCCCGCGCCAAGGGGTGTTTTGGTAATTTTCCCGTGCCAAGTTTTTCAAACGACTTTTTAGTCCAGAAATGTAAGTAAACCACCTGAAATGTTGTTTTGAAGCTGGTTCGGGGGCGTTGGGGTGATAGTGAACGCTCAGGGGCATTTCGGTAATTTGCCGCTGTTCGGGGGCTATTTTGCTAGGAAGGATCCAGCTTAAAATTCATACCTTAAAATAACTTTTAGTTCAGGAAAGGGTGTGAGACACCCGAAAACTTATTTTGTTCCAGATGTTCTGAACCTTGTGACGCACCGGCGATGACTGCCAGGGGATATTTTGCATAAGTAGCGGGTGTTTTGGTAACTTGCCCCCTTTAAAATTTTTCCTGATATATTTGGTATATAATTGACGTAATACATTTAAAAACTTGACTTTAAAGCGGTTTTGAGGTGTTGGAGGTGTAGGGGCCATCGGGCTATATATTGCTATATAACCACGTTGGCGCTAAATTCAGTGGGAACTAGCGTAATTAAGCGTTCGGAGTGGTGGGAATTGAGGATTTGTTTTAATACATTGAAATAATGACTATTGCTAATGTGTTGGTAAGCTAGGTTAAAGATCCAGTTATAGTTTTGGAATGTAAATATTATGGATATTATGGACGCTAAGTTGGTTTATAATTATATTTTGTTCTTAAAGGTATGAATTTCAGCTCTGGACCTCATGATACATCAATCCTATACGATGACGATGACCACGTCGCGAGGCACGTATTTGACGGTGTCGATAGGGGTGTTTTGGAAACAATTCAAAGCACAAGGCACCTTGAAGAGTGGGTACTAAACGAGGAACAAATACAGCTATTACACCGTCAAAATTTAACCCTGTTCACCGATTGCGGGAAATGGTCTCGACACGACGATTGCCTTATATCCGCTCTAGTTGAACGATGGAGGAGCGAGACGAACTCATTTCACTTCCGGTTTGGTGAAATGACTGTTACGTTAGAGGACGTCGGATTTATACTTGGAATCCCATGTCACGGCAGACCCGTTACTTTGAACGTGCCGTCTGCATCCATAGCGAATATGGCTATGCAGTATTTTCCGGGAATTCCAAGGGCAGCGCTTACAACAAACGGCGTCAAGCTTAAATGGCTGAGAGAGCAGTACGGCGTGCTACCGGATGAATACACTCCTCAAGATTTCGTGACGTATACGAAGGCATTCCTTCTGTATATTATTGGAGCTATATTACTTCCGACGCATTCGAAAAACACGGTGCATCCGAAGTATATGGTGTTCTTGGAGGATCTTGAGGAGGTATACTCCTATTCGTGGGGTTCAGCTGTCCTTGCGCACCTATATCGAGCACTGCATAAGGCTACGAGAAACGGTGCCAAGTCCATTGCCGCCTGCCTGACTCTATTACAGGTATGAGCATTTATTTTCTTGGTAGGATCCTTAGTCAATATATTCGGGATTAATTACTAATTCCATATAATGTTTGCATTCACAGGTTTGGTCTTACGAGAGGCTACCCATGGGTCGTCCACAACCGTTGGTAGATTCCGATGAGACGTGGCCTAGGGTGTGGGCCTGGGGGCCTACGACCAACCGGAGGAGGAGACGGGTAGACCCTCACCACCATCTAAAGTTCTATCGGGGGGAACTAGAGATACTAGATGCATCCCAGGTGACGTGGCAGCCATATGGCAAGGTGATGCATCTGTTGGATGAGTGGTGTTGGCAACTTCCGGTGTCGTACGTGCTGGCAGGTTTGGTTCGGGTGCCGCTCATTCACTTCGAAGAATGTGAGTTTCAGATGCCCGATCGAGCTATGAAGCAAGCTGGCTGTCCACAAGGGATACCAAAACCCGCTGTAGACATGCGGCCATACAGGGGTGGTCGAGGGCCGAACTTCGAGGTGGCTGATGCCTTGATTTTGTTGGGTGACGAGGTGCACCAGTGGAATACCTGGCAGGAAACGTATGATAGCCTTGTATCGCTGAAGCACGACGGCATTAGTACTGAGGAATACTTACAGTGGTTTCTCAGGGTGACGCGCACGAGGGTGAATCGCCCTTCCCAGGTGAAGAAGACATCGTACGCGCCACGTGAGGTCTATGACCAGTTCTGGGCATTGGCCATTGTAAGTCATGCTAGTGTTGTTTGATAATTTATTTGCGCACCTTATCGACCATTTGTCAAATATGATTAGCCATATTTTCTATGCATGTTTTTTAGGTTGACCAGGGCATTGAGGTGTTCAAGCAGCTGGAGTCGTTTGACTGGTTTGTCGCGCAGGCTCCTGACAATCTCAAGAGGTCCATTGAGAAGTACAAGACTGAAGTTCAAAACTTTAGTCTTGCGTACCGGGGTTACGAAGGGGAGCCGTCTAGTCGCCCTCGTCCTGAAGCGTACGACTATCAGCCCCAGAGTCAGGTGTGGGAGTCGTCTGGTCGCCCTCTTCCTGACGCGTACAACTATCAGCCCCAGAGTCAGGTGTGGGAGCCGTCTGGTCGCCCTCCTCCTGACGCGTACGACTATCAGCCCCAGAGTCAGGTGTGGGAGCCGTATAGTCGCTTGCCTCCTGACGCATACGACTCTCAGTGCCAGAGTCAGGTTCCCCAAGTAGGAATCCAGGCCTCGCGCCCAAGCTTTCGGTCGGACAAAGGACAAGCGACGAAGCCATTGAGGTCGGACAAGATGGCTTGGATCGACCGGCACTACTTCGGGCATGAGCCTGTCAATTCAGCAGACTTTCCCCTTGCGACATTCCTAGGTCATGAGGATATCAGAACGTTGGCGCCGGAGACAGATCTTTCAAATTTTGTCATGAACGCTTACATAGAACTGCTCCGGATTAGAGAGCAACGTTTTAACCGTTCTGAATATTTGAAGCTTAACATGTATCCCACTCATTTTGTGGAATTAACGGTGAGAGAATTCACAGAATGGAGGCGAGGGGGCGGAGTAAGTGGAAACCAGGTCGAAACGTGTTAGGCATGATGAACGCAGACTATCAATGTCCCGCTGCTGATGCGAACCTTATCATGATACCCTGTCATCATGCAAACCACTGGTTCCTATTAGTTCTCCATCCAGCGTTCAGAACGGTTCACATATACGATAGCCTAAGGGAGGACGAGCCTGGACAGCTGCTGGCACAGATGTACAACGAGTACATCACTTTAGTGGTTAGTATTTATTTTTTGACCTTGGCTCATAGTATATTGTTCTTGTCTCATAGGCTTGATTCTCGTTTTTATTGTTGGATGCAGACTACTGTCCTCTCGCTAGCATGCGGACGGCCACAGGGTGACCCTTGGACGGTCGTGATGATAAAGGACCGACCAAAGCAATATAACGGTCACGATTGCGGGATTTACGTCCTCAAGTACATGGACTACATTGCTCGCTCGGAAGTGCTCAAACACTCCTCGTGGACTAGGAAGGATGCCTTGACGTTTAGGTATAGGATAGCCTGGGACCTGAAAAAGAATGAAGCTAGACGCCTTCATTACCATTATCCTGACGTGCGTGGCTAGCTGCTGTGATGTTACAAAAAACTGTACCAAAAAGAAATGTACATAATTTTTCGCATGCTATGAATTTGGCGCTAAAATGTGCGCGAATATACCTTTCATATGACGGCATTCGAAAAAATTACGTGTCTCGCTTTTCGCCGAAATTCATAGAAATGGGCTAACTAGCGTGCATGAGGTGCAATGAGCGAAAAAAAAGTGACAAAAAAAAATTACAACTTTTTTCGGAAGCTATCAAATGGGGCCTAAAGTGTGCCCGAATAGGCCCTTCCTAGGAAAACTCAAAAATTAATGTGTCTCGTTTTTCGCCGAAAGTCTTACAAATGGGCTAACTAGCGTGCCTGAAGTGCAATGAGCGGAAAAAAAGTGACAAAAAAAATTACAACTTTTTTCGGAAGCTATCAAATGGGGCCTAAAGTGTGCCCGAAAACGGAGTTACCAAAACTATCAATAATCCACAAATCAAATCACAAATTAAAGATTGCACAAACCAAATCACAAATTTAAACATTATATAAGTTCAATTTATACAACTGAAACATTAACCCTAACACTCTTCCTCATCATCGTCCTCCTCGACCATACTGCCAGGTTCGATACCTAACACTTTATAATGGTTTCTCTTGTCATGATCAGTCATCTTGTTACACAACGCACACTTTCGTAATTTTTTTTGACCCGTTGCTTCTTCAATCGGATTCTTCATGCGTATTGCTCGTTTTCGCCCTTTTGTTTGAGAAATAATTGGATCAAAAATATCGTCCTCCTCACCTTGTAGGTCAGTACCGTCAATGACTGGCT